>CM073772.1:43103424-43330924 GCA_037158775.1 Hetaerina titia | reverse complement strand
TTTACAAGCTTGATGGTATGCATATGGACTGTCGATTGTGGGATCCCGGAACTGAATCCGGATGATGTTAATTGCATTGGAAAGGTTGCCTTTCATTCAAACAATACATAACCATAAAGGCATCTCAACCCCGTATCAAAACACTTATGATATTAAGTTCAGCTACTCACAGATCCTTTGGTAATTCTTAGTTTTGCATGGGTAAAGGTTTCATACTAGATTTTCCGATAGCTTTTGAAAATATGAACAAGGCAACGGCTACTATGTTTAAAATTAATTCGGTCGCTGTTAGATGTTGAACGAACGGTTTGAATGGATAGCTGGAATCAGCATGATACTTGCAAATGAAATATCATGGGCTATTTGGGAACGCTAAAGTTATTTCCAAATCTGTAAGAAGTCTCAGAAGTACGTGAAAAAAATAGGAAAAGAACGAATAGTTAAGAAGTTTTTAGCTATATCATCAAAATGAAAGGGGCAGGCAAAGTAACGCTAGCGTTATTCCCACATTTTTCGATGATGGCGGTAGAATTATATAAAAAGAGGAAAATGAAACGTCGTACTAAATTGAAAAATAAATTATAGCCAAAGTATTAAGTTGATTATAAGTATTACCTTCAATATGATTATATCCTCGGAAATAAATTGATGGATAACACAGGCCTACAAAAAAAATTTTTTTTTGTTGCCTGGAATCTTTGTGATGATTTTAACTATATTTGTAGAGCTGAATCCAAATATGAAATCCGTTTCTATTTAACAGCTCTACTTTTTTAGATATGGCACATCTTACGATTAGTTGTTTTAATATTTGATATACTCCGGAAAATAATTTTCAAAGTTAAATAAATCTATAAGTATACTAATTTATAACCACTCTGCGGTGTTCCTTTTATTTTCAATAAACTGTCAATAAGTTTTATGTATATTTCTATATTGTAGGCCAATGAGATAATTATTAATATAATATTCCCATATCATCATGTAGAAGATTTTTTTACGTAAGTAACAACATATCTATATCTTGAAAACTATAGCTGATAGGAAAAAACTAGTGTCATAATTGGATTCAGCACCCCAATTGTTCTTTAAATCAGCATTAAAAGCTCCGGCACCAAAACCACTGTTGGCCTGTGTTATTAATATAATATTCCCATATCATCATGTAGAAGATTTTTTTACGTAAGTAACAACATACCTAGAAAACTATAGCTGATAGGAAAAAACTAGTGTCATAATTGGATTCAGCACCCCAATTGTTCTTTAAATCAGCATTAAAAGCTCCGGCACCAAAACCACTGTTGGCCTGTGTTATTAATATAATATTCCCATATCATCATGTAGAAGATTTTTTTACGTAAGTAACAACATATCTAGAAAACTATAGCTGATAGGAAAAAACTAGTGTCATAATTGGATTCAGCACCCCAATTGTTCTTTAAATCAGCATTAAAAGCTCCGGCACCAAAACCACTGTTGGCCTGTGTAATTAGCATATTTAACTATTTCGCAGGCATTCAAATGTTAGCGTCTGCAGTTAAATTATCATTGTTACATAAATACCGGTGCTAAAACTGATCAGCTTTTCGATTTCAACTGACAGAGAGATTATCTTTTGAAAGTAGCAGGGTCATTGAAAATTCACTGTTCGGGAGGCATTCAACCGACTACATTGTGAAAAGGCTAACGGAGAAGCATTTTATCAAACTACCTAAAACAGAATAATTCACTAAGAAAGATGGCATAAAATATCTATTTTTTCATAGAGGTACAAAACTATTTGATACCTGTAGCACACCAAACGATAGCGATATATTTTGTGTAAAGATTAATCAGTGAAACAGTTCCTGGCGTGACTAGGGGGAAAATCATATTGAAATTGAAAAATAAACAACTTGGCTTTTTCACATGGAACATTTTTTATTGTTTATCTACGTTTCACTATGGTATAACATCATCAGGTGATCGTACCTGAAGATGTTATACCATAACGAAACCTAGGTAGTGAATTAAAAATTTTCTATGTGGAAAAGCCAAGTTGTTTATTTTTCAATTTCAGTATTAATCAGTGCATTTCCAATCAATTAATCAAAAACTCGTGCGTGAATGTATTACTGCCTCAGGTAAATTATTGAATGACGTTATTAACGCAAATTTCGTCACCTTTCATTGTTTTTTTAATAAGCACAGAAAAATGCCCCAATTTCATAATCACCCAGGACGCTGATGCACTCGGAATAATGTCTCGGATCATTCTATGATCTCATATTCCCGCGAATTTGATCCATTTTGCTCCAGTTAACGCTTTCAAACGTTCTGCCCGCACTAACTCGCATGGCTGTGCCTTGTTAGCTCAATGTTCAAACGTTGCGAATCCGAAACAGTAAGGGACTGTGAGGCGAGCGAACGAAGGAGGGGAGATCATTCTCAGGAGGTACGACCCTTCTCCAAGCCTCCTCCAAATCAAAGTGCTGACTGTCTTGAAGTTCTAGCAGGGCTAGAGTCTTGCGGTTTTACGATATTTCTGTCGTTATACTATATTGCATGTTGTGTCTGTCTCGTGGCGAATACCTACATGTACATATGTCTTTACGAGAGACACCGTTTGCCTTTTCCAAGATCGATTCCATAACATTCCCCCTTTAATATCTCACTCCCAGCTTACGTTAATAGGCTGTGTTAGAGGACCATTATTCAATTATTGGTAATTAATGGGGTCGCCATTATTCAGTTTGTTGTAAAATCTCACCATTTTTGTGGATAATTGTCATTTTGATGGAAGTGAATGGAATTAAAACTGAATAATTTCGCACTCATTTGGGTGAAGGATACATTGCCAACAGAAATTTCCAAATTAGCCATCAGGCATGATTCAAACCACCCATTTGAACTGCAGACTGGAAAGGCTGAATGTGCATTTTTTTTGCGCTGTCCATCGATGACACATTTCTTTGACAGGCGCGAATTCCGTCCCGAGTGGAAGTGTCCGGCGACCTCAAAATCGCGGAGGTTAGTGGTGGGTGATGATTGTTTGGATTCCCTTTAAAGGAGGGTGGAGGAAGGGCGGGGAGTGGTGAAAAGAGGGAGGAGAAAGCTTTGGGCGCCTGTGCCTCCCAACACCTTGAGACTGCCGGCAGGCCCATAATTATGCGTGAAATATGAAACGGGAAACTGGAACTGTAAAATGTAGCACCAAATGGCTTCCCGCTTGTCCTAATCTTGTTACCTTAATTTTCACACCTTTGCTAAGTGAAACCAAGATATCCGTCCACAAATGTAAACCGCGCATCTGCTTTATAGTTCTCAAAACCAAAAATCTCCCGTCACTCGACAGTTGCTCATCTGTGTATTTCCATGTTGAGTCTGTTTCTACTCGTAGAAGATGGTAATTTCCTGGTAGGTTGGCTCGGTAGATGTATGATAATATGATGTAATACAAAACCTCAGCGATGCAAAATATTGGTGGAAGGCAAACTTGAATTATGCATTCGTATCTAGTCATGATTTGTGATTCAAGATTGAATTAAACATTAATTCAAGATTGTTAGTAATAAGTCATCCAGATCTCATCGAAGCTCCTAAGAAATCAAGAAGCTGTTTTCGTCTTGCATAGATAAGGAAGTTAACAGCGACAAAATTCTGCTTTTATTCAGGCTAAGCAAATTGATGTTTTTCCTGTGTTCCAGAAACGGCGATTTCGTTCTTCAAGTTGCTGTAAGTAAGATTAGTGACGGATTCTGGGCATAAGTACCATGGAAGGTGAGCGTTCAAATGCAATTCTCTCGGACAAAATTACCATTCTCCATGTTCCTAGGTCCTTCGCGCCACCCGGAGAAAATTGGTCATTTCTTCAACCGGAATTTTATTTATTTTCGTCTGAAAGGCAAGGCTCAACAAATCGTGAGTGTGTTAGCGGGATGGGGAAGTGAGTGGTAGAGAGGATGGCGGCTGATGGCTTTCGCCTCTATTTCGGTGGTTATAAAGTTTTTATTTCTATTTATGTGATTTATAGACTTAAGCTCTTTGATATCGATTTGAAATGTCTACAAATATGGGATGGTGAGTGTTAGATACTCCTAAATATCCCGTCGCACAGATGGAAAGTAAATTTCGCATTCCGATGAGGATACGTGATCTAGGACAAGTCTGTTGACGGCCGTTGTCTTTATTTGCCTTGAGAGACTTTCGAGAACGGAGCACGGCTCTTTGAACGTCACTCGTACAGATCATCAGTCTGTGGGTAATTTAAGCTATCGCGTTTACCGATTATTTATTTAAAACTCCAAATCAGAGTAGGGAATAAAGCATCCACAAATGACGCTCATTCCGGGTTTGGTTTAAGTGAAAAGGTCGGAGAAATTATATTTTATTCACAAACAAAATTTAATTTTACCTCTGAACTCTTTATGACTAAATCACATGTTTGCTATTTTTTTATGGATCGTCGTATTTGGTTTTTCACAGCGTTGTACATAAATAAAATTACAATGTTGCACAATTGATGGGAAAATAAAGTATCTAAGGAGGATGGGATTTTTTCCTTTAAAATTCAGTGACAATCATCCAGGTGCATATTTCAACTAATTAAGATATTACGCATTGAAATAATTTTTTTTATATATTTAAAATTTTCAACAATTTAAATTTGTTTTCATTTCCAATCGAGATGATGAAGTTTCCACTACCGCGATATATAGTACACCTTTTCAGACTTCAGGATTTCATTTTCCTAATTAAGTGACCTGTGGTGCATACTTTTACATTACACGGCCAGTCGGATATGGCTCTTAACCGCTGTTACTTTGCATTTCGCATAAAGAGAAGAGCGGCTTCGACTCCGGTGATCACGTATCCACCCTTCGTCCTCATTTCGGTTCCAAAACAATCCCTTGACTGTGCAAATGGCCGCCACTGTGGTTGTGAATCCGCTTCGACAGCGGACACCAAGAGTAAAACACGGACACTAGAGTGATATTGAATTGCGTTTTTCTACCTCAAAATCTACCAGAACGAAACGCAGAGAGCTCCCACGCAATGGGAGTGGTCTGTTTTCCCACACTCCGATCTTTTACCACTGCCGCTAATGACTTTTGTACCGTTTTCAAGTGAGCAGATAGTTGGACACGTGCGGCAGGGGTCATCAGAGGAGCATTAAAAATATCAAAGTTGGATAGTGATAAATATTAGGAAGTAAGTAGTCTTTAATCAACAATATCAGAGTCATTAAAAAATAATTACTTATTTCGTGGAATATCACAATAATTCTCTTCGGAGTTTCAACTACCATGCATTAAAATGCAGAATTTTTCAGGTGTAAAAATCGTTCGCCTTGACCGAGATTTGAACCCGGATCTCTTGATGTCCGGTCGAATGCTTTATCCAGTTAAGCAACCAAGGCGTCCTCTTACACTTCCTGATAAACCGGAAACTGTGATTTTATTCAATGTCATCGTAATTAGTTATCATTTAAAAGATCAAAGTCATTCTTAAGTTACTCAAAAAGAAAGTTATTCACGAGAATGCAATGGAGTTAATAGAATTTGTACTCGACTATGAAAAGCGCATCCCTTCTCCAAGTCGAAATGCGAGAATTTTTACTGAGTAAAAAGCACTCTGCTTTCGGTGCAAATCTGCAGATCACTCCGCCAAAGTAACTGTACCCGCATTTCTCGCAGTTTTTGTACTTCTCAAACTCATCGCCAAAAAACCACTCAAATCACCGGCGTGAACTTATCTTTTGCACCGTATGAATTGAATTTCCTCTTACTTAGACCTCCGAGAGCATTCACCATTTGCACGCCTTGCTTTTCAATTGCCTTTAACCCTTCGGCACCAAATCAAAAACTCATTAGCGCTGTATCAATGTAAAAAAAATCAGGTACTTTTCGCTTTCCTTTTCCCTAAATTTATTCAAGTAGGCTTTCTTTCGCTGCATAGGAAATAATATGACATTCTTGACCCACAAAGTAAATAAAATTGATATGATACTAAGATAATGATTACTATTGATAATATGGGCTAATGAGCGATTTCACACCAACCGTAAAAAGTAGTGCGCTAAATCCTCTTGTTTTTGCTTCACGTCAACTTGGGCTACATCGTAACAGGTCTCTTTTGTGTGTGCATTTACTATTGCTGATTCCCACGAGAGCAACAGCTATGTTGTATATCTATTGTTGTCTATCAGGTGTTTTTTTTTCATTATCACCAAGTGAGAAATTCATCATAACTGCATGAACGTATAGAAGTAGGCAAATATAGTCATAGATATGCATAGTTCTTTCATAAAATACAAGTACATGTAATTACTTGGTACAAAGGTATACAAGTACATTTCTCCGCTTTGAATAGACTCTAGTTATATTGCTAAGAAAGTAATGCAATTGGCATAGATTAGTTCTCCAGTAATAATCTACCGATGGCTTATAAAACTAATTACCCTCTCCTCTTTATTGCCTCAAATTGCGGGTGAAGGATATCGTTTAGTTTGATGATGTTCGATAGGGGCACGAAGGACGCTTGGGAAGAGGCGAGTAAGCCGCGGTAGGCCACGGAGTGCGTGGAATTCGTCGCTCGAATGGAAATCAAAAGTATTACACAACTAGGATAATATGTAAGAGTATTGAAAAACAGTGAACATCATAGTAGTCTCCAAACTTATTTCAGCTCGATATAATTAAAACCAAATACTTAACATTCGTCTCCAATTATCTATGAGGTAAATAAGTAGCAACTGTTATCAACCCGATGGTTTGGTTGACGGTATAACTAACCTCGGACTTATTCCCGCCGTTAGGAGATTGTCTCTACTCCAATTTAAGATGGTCAGTATCATTGCCCCTACGGTCGGAAAAGCCTCTTACGTTTCTTCATACGATTTTCCAAGCTTCACTTCGAACCTAGTATTGAGAGATCCCTCACATTAATACGAAGGCATGCTTTTACAGGAGAGGGTAGATGTCACATCTTACTGAACCTTACACAACGAGTGAAATTCACACAGTCAGGGTAGAGGGGTCAGTTTATTTCACTATGCCACTTTCGGTTTTCCAAGCACTCGAGAAATCACCCAGGTTTGGTGAAGCTGTGGGTGACCAAAGTCACCGAGAATCAAACTTGGACCCTGTAGTGTGTAGCTGAACGCTTCAATCACTACAAGATACGCTGTCACACCCCCATATGATTCATTGCTCTTCTATCGGTTAAGGGAGTTTTTAGATGGGCACAGACTGTGCAATTGTACATCGATAGATTTACATCACACTCCTAACAAAACAAAATCTGAAATCCGATACTACTAGGCACCCCCCTTTATTCCGCATACTTAATTCCTCCCTTCATCCCTTTCAACGTGCCAATGCTATTCCAACCCTTCCTCGTTGCCCAGCGTTCTCCCTCTTGACTCAATGTTCACCTCTTCCTTCTCCTCCCACGCCATGCCCAGCACTTCCTCGTTTGCATTCCTGTCTGTTCATTCAATCTTTCCATCCTTCTCCACACCCACATGTCAAAAACCTCCTATCTACGCCTATCGTCTTGCTTCAACGACCATGTTTCCGCCCCATAAAAAAACTACGTTCCATATCTAAGTTATTACGAGCCGTTTCTTAACACCCCTAATCAACGCCTCTGTGATCAAATCCCTTCTTGTGAAAGTTTCAAAATACTTCCGAGAGAAGTAAACTGTTCTAGCTACTGGATTCCTATTTAAATACTTAACATAGCTTTTCTCTTTCTCGAATACCGAATAATCTGTGTTTGATTGTTTACATCGAATCGAATTGTTTACATTTACTCTCATCCTATACCCATCTCACTGTCTATCCAATGCTCTCAGCAACCTCTTCGATGACTGACTAACTAAAGATCGATCAAACCTGCCAAACTAATCACAGTGTCTTTCCCAAAATATATTTTTCCATGAAGATCTTTAATATTACTTTTCCACATTCTTTTGTGCTGACTACTTGTTTTACCGAATTGGAAGTTTTTTTTTGGTGGGCAGAATTTATTTAAAGAGTTAGGAGAAGATAAACAGGAAAAAAGAGATTGTCCTGAATCACCTTACGGGTTACCCTTGAGTTTTGTGAGATAATGATTTTCAGTGACACAGCATGACCCGCTTTTGATTAAAGTTATCTTATAACTTAACTCTTAAAAATAATAATTAAGAATAGCAGACTTTGCAATATGACTATGGCGAAGGCTGTGAGAAATAACAAAAGAGATAAACGACATTTTGTCGAATAGGGCATTTGGGAGTGGTCTAAGAAGATGGAGGAAATCCAACGAAGGAGTAATTGCCTTGAAGAGATGCTTTGGATAGACGAGTTTCTGTCGGTTGTGATGAAGGGGAGAATGTTTTGCAAATGTGGCTGAGGGTGGAAGAGAATATGTTTTTTTTGGGAATAAGATGATGTGGAGGGTAATAGTGAAGAACAGAGAACTCCACATGAACGTGTAATAGCGTTTCATGCTCAGAGTACGCTCAAAACCTGCCACAACAAATAATCAGGATGAATTTGAGCAAACAACGTGTAAATCTTGAACGTTGTACTTATATCGGTTCAAAATTAAATTAATATGCCTAATTTTATGGATATATTTATATTTAATCTTCCTTCGGCGGCGTTCGAAAGAAAACCTGCATAACTAGTACCAGTATAAATTCACTTATCATAAGCATCCTTAACTCCATTTCCTTCCGGAGCAGAGTACTAATTTACTAATTGCTCCTTTCATAATTACTAATTTCTTCTATTCTACCCTAAATAATATCTCCCGTATATGATTTCTCCTATTGCAATAATTTCTCAATGTGTTAAAAGAAAATGAAATGGATGGACGGAATAAAAAATAGCACTTTGAAGGGTAGGTGGATAGGTGAAACCTATTGTTCACTGGTAAAGGAAGATGGAAATTAAGAGGAGTAAGTAAGAAATAAGGATATACATGTGTTGTATAGCGTAGTATACTTGTATTGGGGGTACGGTAGCTGGCTGAAGGCCATCGCTGAAGAATACATAGAGGAGAAGAATCAAAGAGGAAGTACAAAAGTGAACTACGAGATGGATGTAATGGAAAATATCAGTACTAGGAGCTAAGAGGGAATGTAGAGATCGTCAAGGAACCGGGCAGTTAAGGGAGCTGCTGCAAATATTGGATTAATAACTCGTGATGATAACGAATCGGATTAACATGAAAAGTTCTCCAAGGCTGCGGAAATGGCAAGGCATGAAATTATGCTTATATAAAACTAGGATAGCAGTAAATTTCAACTTAATACAGTGTAAACACGGGAATGGAGTAATTGAGAAGTGCTGCTTGGGTGCATCAGAGAGACACAAATGAAATAGAAATCTATGAAGGTAACCTACGGCAAAGTACCCTAAGATGCTGGCATGTTCATGTAGAAAAGATGGATGAGTATGAAACCTCCGAACAGATATAAGAGAGAAGAGTGAATTGTTTCAGAGGAAGGATATTTATATTTCAGAGGTATCGGAACCGAGATTATCTAATGGGTGAATTCGGTTTAAGGGACTCTCAAGAAAATGAATATTGAAAGTCTCAGGAATGGAAGAGCACGTATGAAAATATGTGTGGTTGTGACATAGGCGAAAATAAAAATAGGCAAAAATCAATAGAAATGGCTGATTTACCTCTGTGATTATCTAAAAAGCACTATTTTTTGCTGACTATGACTGCCTCGAAAAGGCTAAGTCGCGCTGGGTATGAACCTATGAACTGCACATTGATCGTGGTAACAGAAAAGCTTAATGGAGAAACAAGAAAAGAATCGTCACCGAAGTGGTCCGAGACGTTTTGGTTCGGGGCGTTTTTGGTGCAGTGTAACAGTTGGGAAATCGGGGTAAATCACCCCAATGGGGCAAAAAGAAAACTCAGAGGTAAGGAAAATATGTGAGATGGGATGGGCGGCAAGCTCAGGGATCGACCTGGGCGATACAAACCACGCGACTTCACTGAACCCACCACGGCCTCTTTGCTCCGAGTAGTTAAACGGAAGGACTGGATGACACTTCACTCAATACCTAAAGGACGTTAAAGTTACATAATGGACACACAGCAAACGTCTGCTCAGTTGCGGCGAATATTCCTTTCTGTTCAATTTCGGAAAGTTCCGTTATGGACGCACAGGATAGAATTTCAACTAAAACTCTGTAAAACACTGTTCAACCTAGAGCTCGACACCATTGTCAGCCGTACTTGCTTTGTTTTCCTTGGAGGTTGTTTCAATTTATAACAATCAGTCTGGTATGCTATAGAGCGATTGTTATCGCTTAATAATATGGAAGCTGCGACAATTTTACCGACTGAACAATTACGATAACAATGGCTGTGAAACCGAAAGTGGGTTCACATGTGTCGTTGGCGGGACTTGCAGGAAGGGAATGGATTCCTATGGTCTTACCGCCGCGAGGACCGCAGAGAAAGCGAGCAGCAGGAGGAGGTGGACGAGGAGATGACCGGCGACTTGCAGGGCCATGGTGCTGCTGCTGCTGCCGGTCGGAGTGGCGCGAGTCCTCCGCGGATACGAAGGTGAAAGCTGGGCAGAGCGGAGCGGACAGCACGCGCGCTACGTTACACCCTCCGTGTGCGTGCGACTCAGCCGCGCGATCATTACCGTGTGACCCCCCGCGCAGGTTAGCTATATAGTCAAACCCCCCTCGTTCTCTCCTCTCCTCCACCCCAACTCCCATAGTCCTGTCCCTACTCCACCCTCCCCCTCCACGAATCAAACTGCGACGACTGATTCCCTTTCCCTCCCCTCCCAAGTAACCTCTCGCTCGGGCAACGGAAGAAGAGGGGTAGGGGCGTTCTGCGAACCTCTTTGAGTCAGGTGTGTCACACTCAAAAAACTGTCTCCAAAAACCAAATCCTCGTCAGGGATCGCAAATAGGGCGTCAAAAGGGCTCTCTCTAAGCCTTTGCAGGCAGGACTGTTGGCACTCGTTGGAACTTTCAGTGTTTGCGCCCACAGATAACTGGTAAATGAATTTTTCGTCAAACGCTAAACCTTTACGTGCGTAAAGAAATATGGGCTCTGAAATTACGCCCCAAAAAAGCACCTTGAATAATGGAAAGGAATAATCGAAAGACTCAAAATTTTTATTTCGTAAAATTGAAGTTCCTGCAGCGCTTTACAGAGGCTCGAGTCGTGCCACACGGGAGTTATTCTTGGACTGGACTATCATGTTAAACCGTTAATTTTTTATGCTCGTAATTTTCAGCGATGAACCTAAAAGACTTGGGATATTATGGTATTTTGACCGAGACATTAAATTATTTGATGAAAGAGTGCGATAAGAAGAGCTACCCATCTAGTCGATAACAAATATGGAACAGGAAAATGGCCGCGTGACTTCCCCAAGGTAAAAGGTGCAATAAATAAAGCAAACTAATGAATGTAAAGACTTTGAAACTATTAGCCGTATTATCCATGTCACAAAGGCTAAGACTAGGATTATATCAAAGAGGATTGAAATTTAAATTAAAAGAAAACCTTAAAGAAAATCAAATCGGTTTCAGCAAGGAGACGGAAGCATTAAGCTGTAAGGTTGAAATTAACTTTTCAATTAAATTAACCATATTTGATTATCACCTGTTCTTTTCAACATATACAATGCAACTTGTATGCGGAGGAAGAGGGAAGAAGGAGGGAAGGGCTGGATGTAGGAGTAACTAAAAGAAAGCAGGTGAGAAACTCTTCAAATCAGTTAGATTTGTGGATGATCAACTGTTAGTTAGCCAAGCATCGGAAGCGTTAGTCATTACTTAGCGCATTGCAGAATCAGTGTAATAGGTTTGGGATGAGTATTAGTCGAAAGAAAAAGAATGCAATGAGATTCGAAAGGAATATGAAAGCTAAGACATTTAGCAAATTTTGAGGACATAGACGAGAACAGTCAGCACAGTATATACGGGAAGAGTTTTGGATGAGGGTGGGCAGAGTAGTGCGGACATTAAAATACTAGTGAAAACTTTAATATGGACCGCAGTTTTGTATGATTCAGAAACTCGGTCGTTGAGGTTGGAGGACCTTTGAGATGCGGGTGTGGAGATGAATGGAAGGAATCAAATGAAGGGAAATGAAGACAAACGAAGTACTGGGCATTTTATGGAAATCATAATGATTGTTGGAAGAAATTTGGAGGCAGGATAAGTGTATATAGGAGATTGAGCTGGTGAAAGCGGTAATAGAGATTATAATACTGAGGAAAAGAGATAGAGCGAAGAAAAGAACAGGTATTTTGGATGAAAGTAAGGGAAGTAGAAAGAATAAACGGCTAAAGAATGAGCTATCATATTATGGGGTTTGTTGTATGAGGATATTTTATTTAAATATACAAGGAACGTGGCTACGGTCGTGAATCAATGTAAACAAGAAATACCGGGACCGTAAACTTGAATGGCACGAAATAAAAATAAATAAATAAATAAACAAAATAATAATAAATAATAATGCATTTAAATAAATACATAATAATAACAATAATAAAAACACCACACACACACACAAATTCGAAACAAATAATAAAAAAAGGATATTTTATGTTGCATTAGTTATGGCTCAGGAATACAGTACAGTAGTGTGTAGTTCCAAGGTTCATCAAAATCCTACTCTAACTCTGAGTACCTGTATATGTAAATATATATATATATTTATAAATATATATTCATATATATATATATATATATCATATATATATATGTATTATATATATATGTGTTATAATATTTCTATTATAAAACATATATATAAATTATATGTATAAATAATTAATTAATAATGTATAAACCCGAAGTGTTGATTACTGTGTTTATGGTTTAATATGGATAAGCTTGAGTGGAGCTGCAGGTGCCCAAAGTGCCTTGCCCGGGAATCGAACCTGGGACCCTCCGGTCAGTAGTCCAACGCTCCATCCACTAGACCACTGCGACTCGCCAGTAATATATTATATGTGTATATTTTAAATTATATAAATATGTATTGCATATATATTCTTGATAGCTCAAGTGGTTAGAGCATCCGCACGGCAAGTGGAGTGATCCGGTGTTCAAGTCCCGTTCGAGGAAATATTTTTACACTCGTGGCCTGCTTGATTCCATCTTCCCCACCTCCCCATCTGTTCGTCCTATATGTACATTCCTATGCCCTTTCTTCATATCTATTTCCATGTGGATGAATATTTGTTCGCCGTATGGTGGGATTTCGTGTTTGAATGTGTGTGTGTGTTTATAGTATATATGCGTACACACACACGCATTTGCTTCTTGACTAAGTTTGTTGTTATGAGATTTCCCATTTGTGTGTTCTAAGTACGCTGCTAGCTTTTCTACTTATTTAGTTTTCCACTAAAGTATGAAGTCAGGAACTGCGGATTGATATTTTGTGTTTCCAGTTAACATTTTGTGAATTTTTAATCGGGGAGTCATTTGATGAGCGCTAGCTGGAATGCTGTCTAACACAAGAAGGCACGCGCTACCCAATGGTACGTGATATCTTGCTGTCTCTTGCGTCAGTAGGCCACAAAAGGAGGAGGAGAAGAATATAGGAAGTCTAAAGCCCTTTCACCTTTTTCGTCGCTGGCGTCCCTAACTTCCCGCCATCCCAGTTGCAATACCTGTACAATTAACATGGGAACGTTACAATGATAGTCTGGGATATAACAAGGAACTTCTCGTTCTTTACACTGCGGATGTAAGGGCGTGTCGATAGTTAAATTTCGCACCTCCAGACCTTTGACAAAAGAGGTACATCAGTGTTGCGCTGAAATTGCGGCAAAATTGGTCGTTTTTTCTTTCAGCTCTTATCCATCGAGAATGTAGGTAATACGGGACTCGGTCCAATTTGTATTTTGAGTCTTCGTTACCTTTAATCAACGAAACTGTATTGATTAGAAACCGCATTGCCGGAAACATTGTGAAGACTCTTTGATTCAACATTGGACATGCTTCAGGTGATGTACGCTAGTATTACAGTCTTCGATCTATACTTTCCGCAGGGAAACGTGTACATTTTTAGTCAAATTTCGCATTGAATGTCATTTTCCTTTAAAAGTAGTCCAGTGTTTCTGTTGGAAATACGATAAGAAAATGAAAACCATTTTATTCAATACACATCATTCGACAAGGATGGTATACACGTTGCAAATCTCTACCTGTACTCGGCAGATGCTTATTGGGGCAGTTGATATTCCATCCATTCCACGACCAGACGAATCCAGCACTTCCATTTGGACCGAATATCCGTGCTTCAAAGCTCTCAGTCCCTAGTTATGTTTTTAGACACCCTTATAGCCTTAAACGACGCGCGTTACCTTGCCTCTATTTCTGTCCTGGCAGATTATTTATTCTGAATTGAACATATATTATTGACTATACTCTCTCCTAGCGAACAATTAAAAACATTTTCGGGCACCGACCATTCAACAAAGATGTTTAAGTCTAAAAATGTTGTCACTTTTGTCACTAATCCCATTGCCGTAATGGCATAACGATAATCTATACATATGTTCGCATATGTTTTTTTATTAAAAATCCCCAGGATTATCTTGTTCAAAGGCTAATGTTACCTACATTAGACGTCAATGCACATGCTATTATTATTCGGTGTTGGTCACCGTCATTATAACACGGATAGTTAAGATACTTCCGGACTTTACCGAGTCACAGACAACAAGTCACCAAGGTAACGCGTTACAAATAAATATCAGTCTAATTTCAAATGCGATATAAAATGTAACCATTCATTTTTTCACGCGTTTTACCGTTTAAAATAATTAAATATTTATCATAAATACTTCAGACATATTTTTTTATATATACCATATATATTTTTATGTATGTATGTATGTATATATATATTATATATATATGTATCATCATCATATATATAATATATATACCTCCCCGATCATCATTATATATATATATATATATATATATATATATATATATATATATATATATATATATATATATATATAATGACTACTGAATTCACAACTCATGATTTAAATAGGCGCTGGAAACACGTTCGTTTGTCTCATTATATAGTATATAGTATTTCGAAGCGGGCGTTTCCCCTTAAACACGTGTTTCATCATCAACTCTGTAAAAACTTCTTTATCTAAGGCAATTTATCTGGCCTTTCCACTTTGGTTGCATTGGACTAAAACACTTCCTAGGTAGTTGAGCTAGTTTATGCCCTCCATAGCTGGTATTTAACCTAGCGTTCACATATTTTTGGAGAATCTCTTTAGAGGTTCCAAACGTGAGACGCTAGACCAAAACCATGAAGATCCGAACGCTCATCTCATTTCCTATGTTTCTGTTCACGTTAAAGTTGCACGTTGAGATGGGAGTGTTCCAAAGGAATGATCCGAGTTTTGAACCCGTGACCCATCGACCAATACACACAAATCCGTACACGTGAGGCTACCGATTTGCCGTTATCGATACTGCATCACTATAACTAATACTATCTTGGTGGTAAGTGCCATGGATCCGAATTCACACAATATGCTTTGGTTTTCTAAACGGCTAAAGCTGAGGTGCTCGTGTTATTGAGTGCGGATTGACTTCAGAAACTTATTTCTACGCTCGTGGAAACTGGCCTCCTAGTGCGCGTTCGAACTGTAGCGAATCCTATAGACTCGGCGAAATTTATTTTAATGAGAGTTACTGAATCTAAAGTTTTGAGCCCAACCTTCGCATACCAAAAAATTGCCTTCGAAATATTATTATTTTTTCCGCTCAATTATGCAATGGACTGGAAAAGGAATAATTACTTCAAATCGCTCTCTTTGGCAAGAATATTCTTCACCTGAGTAATTAACCTTGGGATTAACCTAAACCAAACGCTCACCTGACGTGACTCACTGCTATCCTTATTGGACAGATCTCATATCTATTTAGGGTGATAGCGTATTGCATCAACTTAAAAACCTTCAGACGTCTTATTCCAACACTCCTTCGACAAATGCTGCAACAATCCATAATTATTCATCACACTGACCACTGCACAACAATTTATTCTTACCTATACTAGGAGCTTAACCTAAAACTCTAAAAGGTTCAAGACTTCAAACTGAAACTCAGGTTTAAGATTCACCTTTGGCATTCCTTATCGGACTCATATATCACCATTATTATTAATAAGTAGTCTACCGTTTGAGGTAGGTTTTGCTACTACAACAACCAAATAAATATTTTGAGACTCCTAACAACATACAACCCAGCAACCTACTCTAAATCAAGTCACTCTTCATCTCTGTGTACTTCCTTCCTCCCTTCATCCCATCCAACATTCCTATTCTATTCCTGCCCTTTCCACCTTTGCCTAACATTCTCCTCTCTATTACAGTCTTCATTATCCCAATGCCGATCAATACGCCCTTCATCCATTTTTCTTGCCTCCCAAGGATTTCTCCCAACTAACCCCTCTCCTCGCCCACCATCCCTAGTACTTCTTCATTTGTTTTCCTTTCGGTCCATTTCACCTTCTCTATCCTTCTCCACACCCACATTTCAAAAGCCCTTAATCTAATTCACTTCAAGGTTTTCACGAGCCTTTTCCTAACATCCTTATTCCACGTCCCCGTCATCAATTCCCTCCTCCTCGTGAAAGTGTCTTTGCCTACTGCAATTCTTCTCCTTACGTCCCTACTACTTTGACCGCGTTGCCCCAAAACACTTCCAAGATGCGTAAACTGCTCTACCTCCTCAAGTTTTTGCCCTCCTATTTTAATGTTTAGCTTAGCCTTCTTTTTTTCTGGAAAATCGCATAACCTTTGTTTTATAAATATCGATTCTCATCCCATATTTATCGCACTGAACCTCCAATTCACTCAGCAATACTTCCAATCCCTTAGGTGACTGACAGACTAAAGCTTAGCCATCAGCAAACGTAACCGATTTTACACATTCCCCTCCGACTTTCATTCCTACCTCCAGTTCTTCCCATGCCTCTTTAATCATTTCCTCTACATATACGTTGAACAGCACCGGTGACAATGGGCAACCCTGCCTTACACCGCTTCCTATCACTGCCCATCCGGTCTCTCCGTTCCCCACTCGCACCTGAGCAGTCTGAGACATGTACAGGTTGCGGATCAGTCTCCTGTCCCTCCAATCTATTCCCAATTTCTGCAATTAGCTCAAGAATTTCTCCCAATTCGCTCTATCAAACGCCTATTCGAAATCTACGAAACAGACTAATGCGTCCTGATTGTATTCTGTATTCATCTCGAGTAGTGATCTCATTAATACATACAACCGTGGAAACCTTGTCTTCCCCGCTTCCGGGCACGACACACGACCAATTTGGCCGAGTTCCGTAGTTTCCAGGACTCATTTTCCCTATACTGTCCATCATAAAAGTCTTGGGAATGATAATTGAGGTGGTCTCCCGTTGCTATTCTCAATAGTGTTTTTAACGTGACACAATAACTTAATGGCCGCCCCACTGGGGTTAGACGCCTTTGCAGTCACCTCACTGAGGATCAGACGCTTCGTGGACTTCCTTTCGTCTGACTCCTAACCATCGACCTATGAGTGACCCTATCAGGAGCAATTGTTATTGCTCCCGCCAGCATAGCTCTAGGGGTAATCGGAACACACTAGCCCTTCCACCCAGTCAAGGTTGTAGTCCATGGGGGAGTATATCACCATTATTATTATTATGAGGTAATCCCGGTTAAGGTAGGTTTTAGGATGGACACAACTATCACATAAATATCTTGCGACTCCTAACAAAACACAACCGAGCAACATAGTGTACATCAGGTCCCTCCTTATCTCTGTCCACTTATTTCCTCCCTTCATCCCGTCCAACATCCCTAAACTGTTCCTGCCCTTTCCTCGCTTGCCCAACATTCTCCCCTCTATTACCGTCTTCAATATCCCACTGCCACTCAATACACCTTTCATCCATTTTTCCTACCTCCATAGGATTTCTCTCAACAAACCCCTCTCGTCGCCCACCATCTCCAGTACTTCCTCATTTGTTTTCCTTTCTATGTCACCATATTTCCTAAAAATTAAATGGCTTGGAATATCCGACCGTCGTGATTTACTATAAGTCACATTTTTTTTCAAATAATACCAAACCCTTAAATGATTATTTGATAATTTATATAGTTAAAGTGTAATAACTCGTAACACTGGATCAAAGGCTGCGCTCATGACTCCGCATTTCAGGACTGAGATGTTTCCTGGGGTCGTTTCTTATCGTTTAATCTGTGGGTGTGACACTGTAACACTTACTGTGTCATAGTAAAATGGTTACAACTTAAATCAGAGCAGGGCTTATATGTTTAAATATTTGTATGATAATTTAGTGTTCGTGTTGCATGTCTTCTACAGCTGAAATCAATACAACTTGTATGTCGCCTGCGGGCTACAAGAAATAATTCTCTCATAAATGATTTCTCTAGAATGTTGAGGTGTTCATATAAAATGTATCTGCATACATAGGATGAGTGAATAAAGGTTGCACCTGGAGCTATGTGGAAATGAAGAAATTAACAGGGAAGAGGATTGTTTGGAGAATTACAACAAACCATTCTTCGGATTGATAACCCGCATTGATGATGATCATTGCATTATTTATAGAAAAAATGCCCCAATCTATACTGAATTGGCATACTTGCAAAGAAATTCTATGACATTATTGGATCCGATAAAAATGACTGTCGCGTCTCAAAAATAGGAACTTGGTGGGAGATCATCTCAAACTTTCACTGTGTCATTGATGTGGGGGAGCAATTAACTCGAATACAAAATAGAAAATGAGGTGATGAACGCCCTGTTAAGGTATGCGGAACGCCTTGTTAAGGTATGCGGGGGTTGCCAAAATACGTAGTGCTTGGTTGATCCCGAGCGGTTCAAGAAGCCAGAACTAGTTTAACCAAAATATCACTACCCTTTCATCAGATTATAATTCACTATCATTATATTATTCACTATAAATTATATACTATATATTATAGTGTCCATGTACTTAGAGAACGCAAACAATCTGTTGAACGAATAAGATATAGACACCTTAAGTTACTTGATAAATATAAAATGCCAAAATTTTATACTGTACAGTTCATAAAATACTATGATAATTCTTGGCAATTATTTTAATTAGATAAGTAAACTCTTGCCATAAAATGTATGTAAAATTTTGTGCCCTGCAGTGTCGCCATCTTCATTTTCACCATAGTCTATTGGTCTTGATTTTCCTAAACTAATCAAGCTAGTTTCAGGTTTCAGTGTATTTCTCTTTCTTTCCATTTGCTCACGCGCAGAACTCTGGAAGGTGCAATAGCTCACGTTCTCGCACGCCTTGTCCTCTTGAGTTCCTATCTTCTCGATGGAGAGTCTCGCACGTTAGGACGAGCACCCACTTCCGTCGACACACATTGACGATTTAGTGACCTCAAAACAAGCAAATAAAAGAAGGGAGAATGCGAGGATAAGAGAAAGGGTCTGCGGTTCGATACGTGAACAGTTCTTCCTCCTTCTTTCTCTCCCTCTTTCTCTCCCTCTTTCTCTTCCTTAATCGCTGCCCAATTCGCTCTTCTTTCCCGACATGAACATCGATGCACGATATTTGATTCGTCCCGCGGATTTAGTCCCTGCTTTCTCATTGACCGTGACCTTAAATGTGGGTATACGACACATCTGGCGAAGGAAAGGACCCCGAATGAATTCGTTTCCTCGGAGTGTTTAGAAGCCAGTGTATACGAATGAATTACTTTTGTCTTCGGCAGTGTACGCTCAATTTGAGTTAAAATTAGTCTCTATACTCTGTAGCGGAGAGTAGTGTTCCAACATTCCCTTGTTCCCTTAGTCGAAGTCACAGCATGTTACCCCGAGCACTTCAAGGGTCTTCTGGGACATCGGAATCCCCTATTCGCAATCCATTCCTCCCTTGGGTTCAACTTCCGATTTGACAACTATTTAATATAGTTTTCATATATTAATTCGATTTGTGACACAATACAGACTTTAATATATCAACCAACAACAATGTATTTAACTACAGCTCAAAGTCTCAATCTTTGAGCGTGATATAAACAGTTATAGATAGCAGCCGATTCAATCTACATCGCTTAATGTAAAAGAAGACTCCTCACATATTGGAGAGAGACAAATTGGAAGGTTAATTCCGTGGTGACTTAGTTAGGGGCCGTTATCTCTGAATATTTACCTAATAGCCAATGAATCACCTAACATTGTTGGTAAGGTGCCTCTGTGCTTCCACTATGGATGTGTTCTCTCAAAATCGGTGTAAATGATTGATACTTTTATCAAAATACCACGATTTGCTATTCTTCGTTATGTTGAATGAAATATTCAATTTAGAGCCTCTTTGCAAGGTGTGGGCTTCGATCCGAACGTGATTTAAGTCTTTTAATCCATTGGCGAGGAGGAGTGAAGTTTGAATTGTAAAGAGACACATTGGGCGCCACAAAGGGACTCAGATTTATTAAGAAGCTGAAGGCCGGAATAAATTTTATTACGGAAAAAAATATCATCTAAGAAAATCAAACTCTAGCTCATGCACACAAGATGCCTTAAGGAAATAAGAGTTATAGGTTGCACCAGGTTTACTTTTGGTAGACGTCTTACTTTGGTCTCTGTCCCCTTTCACGTTTTCATCAATGACAACCTTATACACTTCGCGAGAAACATATCATCTCGTGGCGTTAAATTATGAGCGCATCTGCCGCTTGTGTCTGTACTTTTCTGGGAAAGTAAACTGTGTCTTGCACTGTGTACGCTTTGTGCCAATACCTACATTTACCTGCCAATTTGAAACAAAGATCGTTGCCTTTTCAACTCGAAAATCCTCTAGGTAAAATGACAAATCACTGAAAACATCCTTTATATCTAGATGCCGCCACAACTTATGGAAGCGGTATGTCTCTATGGTTTCTTGAACTTCGTTAGGATTTTAATCCTTTGAAGCCTTCCTCAGGGTATAACTTTAATCGCCTGTATATTCCACCGTGGACTGTTTATTATACCACTCTTTCGAATCTTTGGGAGTTCTCGCAAAAGCCAACCACAATTCTAATTGAATATTTTTTGAAAGAGACTTCGTGATAGACTCATACGATACGAGAAATAAAATTTAGTCATGCACCATGTGATGTATGTCATGTGTATTCTTTTAGCTTTCGAAACATACTCTGACGTTTCTTGGGAAGTAGGCGTGAGCGAAATGGGTGAAGCATAATTGCAGGAACGGATATAAAAGTATGGTTAAGCAGTAAAAATCAGAGTGTGTTGACTTTCAGAATACTTAGACCGCAAATTATTGTTTGTAAACACGCCCGTAAACGCTTTGCACGATGAGAAAAAGCCAGCGCAGACACGGCTCTATTTACGAGGGAGGCATGCATCGAAATTGGCTCTCGCAACTGATGCCTCCAGTATGGCAACGTTAGAAATGGAAAAACTATAGTGATTTTTCTTTGACGCTCACTATTGGGATGAGTAAGGTCATTCCGTCAAAGGGGTATTGCCAGGCTTTTTTGTTTTTAACTATAAATTCTTCGGGTGGTTATTGAGAAGCTTATTAAGATGAAAAGTAAATAGTTACATTTGATCCCAGCCAAGTACTGGATAAATAGGTCAAGACATTAAAAGCCTCTGCAAACATGGGAGGGAGACGCAATTTGATGTTATTTTGCCGAAGTATGAGAAGGATTTAATCAAGCGATTACTCAATGCACATTAAAATATGGTTATGTTATAATCTCTGGAAATAAATTACTAAAAACGGAGTAAAAACTTCATATAGATTCATTTGAACGGATTTCAATAAAAATATTTGCGCTGCTATTTTCTTTTTCAATTGTCTAAGACTGCAGTGTACGAATACGCAGTTATGCTCATATTTGCTTGTGTTCCCAATAAAATTCCTCTTCTGCGGCATGAAAAATATGTCTGTTTTCCTGAATTGGATGACGGCGGAAGCGTTACGCACAACATTAATAGATTAACTGGTAATCACAATAATATTTTATTTTTGGCAGGCGTTTTCCATAAAAAACGTCTCGATAATATGTATTAATGTAGCAAAAATTAACAGAGGGGAGAAAAGGAAATGCAACTCTACATGAAATGTTGATAATACATGGTAAAGTAATTAGAATAAGACACAAACCTTCCGCTTAAATAGCACGGTCAGATTATTTATGGAAATTACTTAAATTTTTAAAGTCGAGATGAAGTCTATGGATTTAAAGTTCATTTAGACACCAAGAATCCAGCCACGTTGCCTTGAAACTTGTAGTAATTAATTGCATCGAATCGTTGAACTTTACAACCATGATATTCGAATTCAAGGGCTAAATTAAATCAACGTCGAGATTAAAGACACACAAAAAACCTCGGGTTAATTCATTCGTGCCGTAGAATACGAACTCGCTTTTGTTTCCCATGTTTTTTGTCACAATGAACTTAAAAATCCACACAATTCGAAATATAAGGGGAGGTTGCTTTTTTATCACTACGTGCTCATGCACAAGATACGTCGCGGGAATATTTCCGATAGCTGAATTCTTCCAACACGATTCGTGGGAGATTTCTGGGCGACCCTATGCAGCGACGGAAAGAGAAGATTAAAGACAATCGGGCTGCGAGGTTTTCTTACATGTCGGAAACATTCTCGTCGCCAAATTGTGCTAGTGTGCTTGCAAACAAGCAACGGGTGTTTAAGCAATACTCATCACATTGGTGGAACACCGAACCCTATGAGATTAATCTCACGATAAGAGGTTATCATCAACATCTCAGTGCAAACGTGTCGGGCATTATTTATTTTTTGACCGTAAAAATGATTCCTATTGATAATTTACATCTTAACCTACATCATATGTTGGGTGTTAAGATGCTACTTCTCAATTATGTGTGTAATGGCGAGGACTCATGAATTTCTTCTATGTTGAATGAAATGTTGATGGCATAAGACAAATGAAAACAACTCGCTTCCACCGGTGTTGAGGTGTTTATCCGCAGTTTTGTTGAGGACGCTAATTTTTCGAGTCGGAGAACGTTTTTTAAGACATCAATGTGTGTCTTTTTTTCTTATTTCTTTCTGAATGGTCTAATCTGTCGTATCAGTTTCAATAATTTTCGTCTGTATGGCGAAATTAAGCTCGCGTGTCATATACATATTTAAAAGTATTCGTCTCATTAGATCTTTTCTCAACTAACGACCCTTTCGTCTTAGTTTTTCTGAAAACCGTATTTCACTTACTTCCTTCTCGCAACAACTTTTATCAAATTCCACTGTCTTTTCATAATATCCGATTCCTTGATCAAGTCTTTCATAAATTGGCAAAAATTCTTGTTCTTTGTGTATTTCATGATTCACTTAAATAACGTGAAACGGCACTTCTCTTCCACGTTCTCAGTAGGTGGTTTACATTTACCAAGCAGTCAGCCTAAGTCGCGTTTCTTACCTTCCGGTTCGATAGCTCAGTTCTTAGAATCGTTAAACGCTTGATTTTCATTCATGGAGAGCATTATTTGTATCCAAAGTACTCTAAACTGTATGGTGCCGATTCACAGAAACTGAGGGGTATTCCACCGCAGTAACTTTGACGGAGTCATCCGCTAATTTCAGTTACAATGCAACAATGTCAAAGTGTAAAAATCATATGACCGGTATCCGAACCCGGATCCCTCGTTGTCCGGCCGAGTGCTTTATTCAGTTAAGCTACCGAGGTACACTCCGAAATTTTGGGGGCTTTAAAGGAACAAGATGTTGTGGCGGAATACCGTACATATAATGTCACAGTTTTTCGTAATCTTGCACTTTGCGTCACGGTTCACGAGGGAAGAGCCAAATTTCAAACACTTTCCCTTTGACCAATCAAAACGTTTCGTAGTGTAAGGGGACGTCTCGCTAGCATAATTGGTTCAAGTACTGGGTGGGAAATCTAGGGATCCGGGTTCGAATCCTGGTCTAGGCGAATGATTTTTTACACTTTAAAAAATTGTTGCATTTTAAGGTGCTTAGTTGGGAGGATGGCATCCCTTTATAGGGTTTGTGGAAGATCAGAGGCTCCGGGTTCAGTTTCCGGGAATAACTATTTTTTCCTACTCAACTTAGTCCATTTGTGGGCATTGCGCATAGGACTTGCGTTTAGGTAATGTTAGTGCACAACGCCATTATCATCGGACCCTTCTCCCCATAATTTCTTAGCGGTCTCTCAGTTTCTCTCAACCAGGGTGGAAAAGTAGGTTTTGAAGATTATCCATGATCAAGTCATCAAACATTCAGACGGCTAAAAAACATTTGACTAGGTATTTCTGCTTGAAATGATAGCTGGGAAAATATACTCGTGTACTCGTGATTGCATGTTACCATCTGAATAATTTTTACCCTGTGCACTTCTTCTGTTAGTTTACACATCAGCCGATGACTCCGCTGAAGTTAATGTTTCTCCATTCCCCGCAATTTCTTTGATTTTACTTGCTTGCAGTAAAAATAACGTCGATATTTTATGGCGAGTAAATAAAATGCATCATTATTTTTCAAAACAACTACATTCGCTGGATTTTTTTAACCTTAAATATGACAGGGCTAAATAAGGAAATATTTGCGAGGGAAGTGATTTCGTCATTGTTTGCATATTTTGAGTTAGATCATAAGATTCAAGAGAATTATTTCAATTTTATCATTGTGAAGAAACTTTTGCTGACAGGTTTCAGTTCCCCTGTAACTAATCATATTCAACATCATTGTCGAATATTTCCTCACGACAAGGGTATTATTTAAATATACAAGGAACGTAGCTACGGTCGTGAATAAATGTAAACAAAAACACCGGGACCATAAACTTGACTGGCACTAAGTAATTTAAAATAATAATAAATAAATAAATTAATAATAATAACAAATAAATAAATAAATATAATAATAACAAATAAATAAAATAATAATAATAAATAAATAAAATAATAATAATAAATAAATAAAATAATAATAATAAATAAATAAAATAATAATAATAAATAAATATAATAATTATAATAAGAAATAAATATAATAATTATAATAAGAAATAAATAAAATAATAGTAATAAAATAAGTAAGAAAAAATAATAATAAAATAAGTAAGAAAACATAATAATAAGAAATAAATAAAATAATAGTAATAAAATAAGTAAGAAAAAATAATAATAAAATAAGTAAGAAAACATAATAATAAAAATTAAAAAAATAAATAAATAAAAAATAAAAACCACCACACACACGCGCACACACAAAAATTCGAAACAAATTAAAATAAATAAAAAATAATAAAACAAACTTACAACAGAAACACCTGGTGTCAGGTTTTCTTAGGCACTTACCTACCCACAATTTTAGTTCTTTAATTTTGTTTGTGTGACTGACGGGTCCCTGCCATAGGAGAAATCCTTGTAAACCCTGAATGAGTGAGTGCTTGCGTTTCACAAAGGTCCGATACACCTGAGTGATTGCGTTTTTACCGAAGTCCCTTATATTCCGTTTAGTTATTTCTGTGTGATTGGCGGGTCCCTGACCTAGGAGGAATCCTGGTGAACCCTGAATGTGTGAGTATATGTGAATCACAAAGGTCAATGTTTTCGAGCACACCTGAGTGATTGAGTGACTGTGTATTCACGTGAGTTGTTTTGTTTCTTTACATCCTTTAATAATTTTCATTTATTTGTGCGATTGACGGGTCACTGACATAGTAGGGATCCTTGCAAACCCTGAGTGTGTGTGTGTGAATGTGAGTCACGAGAGTGAAAGTTATTTCGTAACTCCTCCTAGTGATCGAGTGGTTGTAAGTTTTTTTATTATTTTTTATTTATTTTATTATTATTTGTTTCGAATTTTTGTGCGTGCCTGTGGTTTTTATTTATTTATTTTTTTAAACTTTATTATTATTATTTTATTCATTTATTTTTTATTTTTTTAATTTACTTAGTGCCATTCAAGTTTACGGTCCCGGTATTTTTTGTTTACATACAAGGGTATTATTATTTATCAATTGTGGGATAAGGAATGCCTTTTGGTCTGGTGAGTTTAATAGGAAATGGGTCCGTACTACGCTTTGCAATATAAAGGCAGACCTAAAAGGATTCTGAAGTCAGTGACCAATTTGTCATTTGAAGATATACGTATTGATATCGGATGAAATTTTCATCTTCATGGCAACTGTGCGTATTTTTCTATTCTGGGAAAGGAAAATTGAAATTATCTTTTCACGGGACTATGGAATGGGAGAATACGATCCAAAGTGCGACAGGTTTAAATTGGATACAAGTGAAAAAAGCACGTCCATTTGAAGCATATACAATACACGCGGTCTCCACCTATCATCCTCTCTTTAAAGCCTGCCTTTTCCTAACTCGCCACCTATTTCAGGTGGCATAAGAGACCTTAGAATTCAAAAAGGTTCCTGTACCCAAAAGATTAAGTGACTTCGGATTTTAATTTCGTTGAATTTTTCCGGAATATTATGGAAATGCCCTTTAATATGGGCTCTTAAAACTGCATTAACGTTGCAAATGATGTGACCCGTAGTCTTTCAAATCTGAGTTTAAAAATCCTCTACTCCGAAATGATTTTTTTGTATCTTTCGTCTGCAGGAGTCTCGATATTGGAACACCATTTTCTAACCGAAGTACGCATGGAAACGATAGTGTTTAAAATGTCTGATGGTTGAGAAATTATTATTTAGTGTGAAATCCGTGAATTTAACATAAGAAAGAGTTGTAATGTGAAAAGTAAAATTCAAGGATCTTAATGTTAGATTAAATGGGTTTAGTCCAACTAATGACTTTTTTATTGTCATCCGTTCGGCGGAATTGGGAGGTAGCGTTAGTGTGTTCGAATTGGTTTGATTTTACTTTTCAGTTTTCCTTTGCAGTGATTTACACATTTTTCCGATTCTCAGAACCTGAGAAAACTCACTCCAAGGAGTCGCGACGGAAAGATTGGGAGCCACTATTTTTAATGACCCGATGTCAATTTTAATTGCCTAAGTTTCAGGTTTTTTTTAAAGAAGAGAAATCAAATATTATATAAGAAATGCAATAAGGGCTTGGAAAGGAAACTTGCACTTTTGATAGGAGTGTAGTTGGTGCAAATGTGGGCCAAAATGCAACGCGTATTGAATTAAAAATCAAGAAAAAAATTCTTTCATAAAAAGCAGAGAAAGGGAAGGTATACGCAAGTACGAGTGGTTAGGTTTGAAGTGATAAGTAAGTACGGGACCCATTGGTCTTCAACTTTCAATTTTCTTCGGAACTAAGAGTATATAGAAAGACATGTTTGGGCTGAAAATACGCAAACGAGTACAAAACATAAGGAATCTATACCGAGCATTGCGCGGGGTTTGTACGAGAATAGACTGAAAACTAATGCACCACATGCTTGTGGAAAACAAAAGAAAATGACCTCCAGAAGCACTCCTGGTGGCTTGTGGAAGTAACATTCCCCCTCAACACGCATGCGCAGATTAGAGGTCGTTACTTTCATCCAGTGTACAAAGCTTCTCAAAATACACTGGATGAATGTAACGACCTCTAATCTGCGCATGCGTGTTGAGGGGGAATGTTATTTCCACATGCCACCAGGAGTGCTTCTGGAGGTAGAGTGAAAAGTGTTTTCAGTCCTTACATTCGTGTCGTGAAGTGTACAAAACAGCCTGCAATAAATCGCTCACTTTTTGTGCTTGTGTGATTGCACACCCATCGGAATTACTGGCTAAATGAGTGGAATATATAGCTATGGTGTTATTGATGTGAAAAATGTTGCATGACGAAGAACCCAAGAAACCTCGGCCACGGGCCGGCCAGTTTTCCCAGTGGGATAAAAGGTACTAAGGCTACGAAATTGTTCTTGGCGGCCGTGGAGAGTTGGTGCCGACGATATGAGAAGCATGCACGTCTGAAGAGAGGTTGTTTCGACGACTAACCGGAGTTTCAACTATTTGGTGAAGGCTATTCTGCCGAAAAAGATTAGGAGACGTTTGAACCTGATGGCACATCGTACGCATATCATTTCCTATGATTTGACTAAGCGACCGGGGAAAGAATGGAATGAGATATGGGTGATGTGGGAAGAGTATTGCGAAAAAATGATATGCCTTTCATAACTTGAGTCTTTAAATGAGGAGAGCGTAGATGAGGGCGCCATGTTCGTGGAAGGACTGGCGAAGATTTCCGGACATAAATTAAACAACTCAAAGGAAACGGTTGAGTTTGTCCGAATATATGAAAATGCCGCAGGTACTTGGGAGACACGTGTGCCTCACTATTTTTTTAAAATTATTGAATGCGTTCTACTTTAAAATGAACCCAAAAACCACCTATGAGTCAATGGTTAGTATTGGTGCTGAAATTTTGATGGAGCCGTTGCTCCTTCATTAATATCTGATGTCGATCCCAAAAATTTAAAGCTAGTCCAATGCTTCACATTGAAACATATTTGACTTCTGACCGGTTTTACCATGTCTGGTTCAATCCATTTGTTAATTAATGTGAAAGTTAACTTAATATTGAGATTAAGTACTCGTACAATTTTATAAACAAATAAAATTTCTCATTAGTGAGTGTGAACATTGCAACCATAGAAACACCACCTTTCAGCTGTTTAATGGTCGGTTTTGAACTTAGCTATCGGTCATAAAATTAGTTTTGAGCTTAATCGGAGGTTAAGGTTAACCTTCAGTTTAGCGAGCCAATGTTAAACATGGCCTTCGGGTGCCATCCAGTTTGTTCAATTAGTCACGAATGAGAAAGAGAGAGCACATCAAGCTGAGATAATATCAAGTTTCAGTGAAGTAAACATTATTTGGTGATAAACCCTGGTGCTTTTTTTCTGTTTACGAAATCTTAAATCATAATCTAAATTAATTTGCGTTTAATTCATTTCAGCGACTATGGATACGTATGCGGATAGGCTCGTTTTATCATCCATGTATATTTATAAATATTTCTTCGTAAATGAACTGCGTGAGTTATCAAAAGTCAATCAGGAGTGTGATCCTAAGTCAGTCAGAGGCCAGATCCAAAACTGGACAGAATATACTACATGGAAAATCTTCAGAATGTAACTTTTGAAGATATTTGATGTTCAAGATAAATCTCGTCTTGATCGTCATTTATAGTCTTTTTTATTTAATGGCAAAAAAATTCAGATGATACTTAGATGAGGTTCAAACCTAAATCTGCAGAGCATCTCTCTCAATCGATTAACTAGGGAACTAGTCGATTCTTTCTCAAAGAACTCGAAAAAGAGTAAAAATTATAAAATATTTTATAAATTAAATAAGAAAAAATATCATCAATCGTTTTAATTTTAGTGTTTTTTACCCATGGGATTGTGGCACAGTGAGATACAATGAGATATTTTTATGATTGAGTTCGTATTTAAGAAGAGGAGGCGCATATATAATACTCACAGCAATAAGCGGAGCTGGAATTCAAATGGCTGAATACTGAAGGATTAATTTTGTAAAAGAAGTGCCAACACGGCTGGAATTGTGCTGCTCTCCCTGGAATATGGTGACAGTAACATTGAACTTGGTGGACTTTGACGCTACACATTCAGAATATCATCGGGGGTTATCATCGGATTTCTTAAGAACAATCAATGGTTAGAAAAAATGGTACCTTGCAGAGGGGTTTGAATTAAGATCCAAATATTAATTATTTTCGTATGAATTCCAAAATGATTCGTCATTCGTTTTATTAGGGAAAATAAAATTGAATGCCAGATGACCTTTGAGGTAATTCTTTTTTGGCAACTTTTTGAAATAGGTACATTATTCTTGTTCGTACGCTCTCTGTCTTGTTTTGAAACGGTTTAGCTCTCCGTTGTGAAAAAACACGTGAAGTTCCATAATGCGAGGTACATACCTACTTTGCGAAACACGCCATTTCGATACTTGTTACGCAAACGATTACCCTCTCACCAAATATTCCGCCCCGCATGACCACGGATGAACCTGCATGCGTGCGATAACCTCTTTTGGGTCATTACTGCGGCCATCACTAAAACAAATTTAATTGTACACGTGCTGTTCCTTAAATTACGTTATCATTTCCATTTGGTGACACATTACCAAATCGTTTGCTCTTGGAGTGTCAGCAATTAGCGGGCGAGAGGTTTTCCCCGAATCGGGAACGTCCTTTTCGCTTTTCCCAAAAATGCGCGGGCTTTTTTTTTCCTGTTAGTTTTGAATGCCGCGTGACACGAAATCGCATAAATCGCGCGGCGTAATTTCGGGGCCTCGTTAAAAAAAAAAAATTGTTTCGACTCTTCGGTTATCGCAAGATGGATTTCGACAGTTGAAATCGTGGCATCCTTGAGGATCTCTTTTATTTTCATCTTTTATCTTGTTAAATTTTACGTATTCTCCGTTCCGTTTTCAAGTTACCTGTGATGTGACCGTTGAAAACAGAGGCCTACAAAAAAAATTTTTTTTTGGTGCCGGGAATCTTTGTGATGATTTTAACTATATTTGTAGAGCTGAATCCAAATATGAAATCCGTTTCTATTTAACAGCTCTACTTTTTTAGATATGGCACATCTTACGATTAGTTGTTTTAATATTTGATTTATTCCGGAAAATAATTTTCAAAGTTAAATAAATCTATAAGTATACTAATTTATAACCACTCTGCGGTGTTCCTTTTATTTTCAATAAACTGTCAATAAGTTTTATGCATATTTCTATATTGTAGGCCAATGAGATAATTATTAATATAATATTCCCATATCATCATGTAGAAGATTTTTTTACGTAAGTAACAACATATCTATATCTTGAAAACTATAGCTGATAGGAAAAAACTAGAGTCATGATTGGATTCAGCACCCCAATTGTTCTTTAAATCAACATTAAAAGCTCCGGCACCAAAAACACTGTTGGTCTGTGCAATCAATTGAGTAAGAAGCATTCCGCACGTAATATGTTAACGGAATTTCTAGCGGAAGTAAGCAAACGTTTGACAATTATTTCTTCTTCCAGTCGAACCTCATTATCCCCAAGGAGTTACAGATACGAAAATATTTGTTGCATAATATTTAGCCGAGGTGATTATAGCCTTGTGGGAAGGAATCTCAGCATTGACGGGAAGGTCCTAGTATACTTAATATGAGGTTTACTTCAGCCTTCCATTCCTACCCTCCCGATGCCGAATCTCTTTCTCCCTCTTAGGACTGCCGTCTTACATCCATTTTCACTTGACCTTTATTGGTTTCTTTTATTTGTCTCGTGGTCTTTTTCGTGAGATCTTCCCTTCTATTTCCTCTTGCGTCATATTTCTCACAAATCCATTGTCTCAAGATTTTCGCAATCCAGTCGCTTCTTTCTTTCCTTATCATGCTCCTTTTTGTCTTTTTCTCATCTACTCCTCTGTATTCTTCCTCTTGACTCAGTTCATCTGCTTATTTTATCTTCACTCTTCCTTCAGCGCCATGTTATTGTAGATTTCTATGTTTATCTGTTTCATACCACTACATAATGTCTACTTTCATAATGATCTTCGTCTCTCATTTGTTCACACTCCACAAAACTCCACACTTATGCTTTTCACGGAAGTATTTATTCCTTTGTTATAGGTCTACGTTTTTTTTAGTAATAGTTGTTTCATTATGTGGAACGATATCAACTACGCTATACCTTTAATGTATAACCTATATTCATCAGATTTCAATTTTCATCTGCTTTACTTGGTCTCAGTCGTATTAATTTCAGTAGGACAAATTAAAGGAAAGCATCTTACCATAAAAAAATTAAACCCAAAATTGATATCAAACGGCAAGAGATCACGCAAGGCGCAGCTAAACATGCTTGATGAATTTAAGAGGAAGAAAACATTGTCCCTGTGAAGTAAAGAATTAAATTTACAATGGTGGTGTCATTAATACAAGCCATACAAATACTTCTTGCCTGATTGACCTGTTCATCAGTAATGATTTTTTAATTCACATAGTGGAACTATTCTCAAAAGAGAATTCATGTGGCACAACCATCTACATATACTCGTATTTATGCCCTACCCTACCAACTACCTCAAACATCCAGCAAGGGTTGTTTGGGGACAAGACTTTACGAATGCATTTGAGGGTAAACGTGAAGTAATCTTGTTAGGAATGAGTGAGTGCGAATAAATGCAAGATTTTTCTCAAAAAATTGAAAGTTTTAGTGGAAGTACCGGCATTTCAATACTTTAAGACTATTTTAATACGAGATTTTACATATACATACTAGAGAAGATATCCCTGAATCTACAAGGTTGGAAATGCTGAGCATAGTTTTAATGCCCTTTAACTTTATACGCAACGAATTACAATAATGTTTTCAGTCGTAATTTTTCTTTCTTCAGTTTTTCCTTCTTTAATTAATTTCTTCATCTCGTTCTCATTTTCACGTCTTTAGACTTGACCGACTTATTCACAGTTTGGATGGTATGATTCAAGTGTCCGAAAATAGCATTAATCTTAAACCTTAGAGGTTCAGGCTTCACTTCGTGGAAGTTTTGTATGTTCATCCTCTCTTTCATTTGAAGAATATCCATTTTGTCTTTTGTAACTCACCAATCAATTTTCTCAAATCGTATCATACATTATTACTGTTAGCAGAAATCGCTTAAATTTCGCTTTGGCACTAACATGTAGTAAATCTGAACGAGAGTGATGGAATCTGAAGTAATATTGTGAATTGATGATATTTATACTGAGATTGAGATGCGCACACTGCACAAGACTCGTAAATTCACCTTTTCCCGGGAAATATAGCTTGCGACACAAATAAATTTGAATAAGCGTGAGGCTTGGAAATATTTAGACACGAGTCGCGGCGTATTGTCGTGGTAATAAACTGTTTCTTCTCCTCCCCCGGAGACTTCTTCAGGGTTGAGCGAAGTCTCCGTTAAAACAGATGAAATGTGTATTACGAAGGCAACACGGAATATTCCCAAGCATTCACGTCTCTATATATGGACTGTGAAAGTTCTAATCAGTTGATGATGGCATATAGTATTTGGGTATTACTTATTGGAGGTATCGACACGAATCCTTGAACAAAGAATGTTACATTTCTCGACGAGTAAAGGAAATATTCAATGGTTCATTTAACCTGCTCTGCCTTCTTCACAGGCAGGTTTTGTAGTCAAGGTGTGGATGACTGGCTCAAATTACTAAACTTTTACTTCTAGTTGGCGCAAAATCCCTTTAAACCGACTCCAGACTGAGTGCAAACGTCCCTGGGAACGGAACGGATCGTATGCATCTAGATGGCACGATGACGGTCAGTGCCAGGGTGTGTGGCAGATGGGAATTCAACACCAGGCATTCGCGGTCCATGCCACATATTGCAGTGAGGTAAGTGAAGAGGCATTTTATACTTAAGTTGCAATGCGGTGAGATGGATTTCTCGAAATAAAAGAGACGGGCACTCCCCTTTCTTCAGAGTCAGATGCTATCCCTCGCAAACAGTTGGATACATTTTTCGGGGTGCTGTGTTTTATGAGCTGTTCGCCTGGAGGCTTCTTTTTGTTGTCCTCGCCCTCTGGATGGTGTCTCCACCGCCCCTTCCCCTCCCTGCTTCAATTACTCCACCTCCGTTCCTCCTCCCCACTTTCAAACAAAAGGACTGTAAAAGGGGGCATTAGAGAGTTGTTTTATCAGCGTCTTGGCACCAGCATACGTGAAGTGCGTAACATGGCGTGCCGCGTCGCTGCCCCTGTCACACGTGTCGAGTCAATCCATCTTCCCCAACACGTCTTCCTCCTGTAGGAGACCTTCACCTCCTTCCTCCCGCCGGACTGCTGCGCGGCGAATATAATTTTTTGAGCGGCGTCTTTCGTCACCTCTGCGAATTTTGTTAGCGGCGAATATTGTCTTTACTCTCGTCAATTAACCACTCTTGCCGCTTCTATAAATGCCACTTCTCCTCCTTAAATTATTATCTTGCTTCGTGATGGCGAGTCTGTGTGGTTCAAAAACCAACACTGACTTATCCATCGGAAAAAACCAAACGTTGACGGATCCAACCAAAAAAACTTTGACTGATCCATCCAAAAATGTAAGGATGTATCCAGAAATTCAATGACGAATATGTAACGTATCCACCATCCAAACAATGATTTTCAGGTATTTTCACATAACTCACCGTAGACAACTCATTTTTAATAATTGTTCGTTTCTCGCAACTGTGCACGTCCAAGAATAGAATATTGTTTATTGTTCTTGCACGCTTGATGCCCTGTGAACATAAAAAATGATGCACTTAACAGTTAAATAAAACAGTTTCTGGTGTAACTTGGTGGAAAATCTTAATATAGACATGTGAAAATCAAACAACATGGCTTTTCCACTTAAATTTTTTTGTTCGCACGACCTAGATTTCGTTATATGATGTTATACCATAACGAAACCTAGGTCGTGAGAATAAAAAAATTAAGTGGAAAAGCCAATTTGTTTAATTTTCAAATGCCAACACTTAATATTAAGTTTATTTTAGTTTTTTTTGGGGAGGCGACCGAAACCTAAGTTCATTTGCGCCATTAGAGATGGGTGGGAAAGGATGAAGGGTGGAGAGAAACCCGGCGTCGACATTAGCCTACTCTTGTCGAAAGGCGTCAAGGGGTCCGCTGCACTTCATATTTTTGACATTTATTTATAATCATTAGAATTCTTATATTAATCTACCTCGCTCGTGTGTCTTTTTTGGAACGGCATATATTCATATCCAGTCATCAGTGCACATCCATTATTCCGTACAAACAAGCACCAGTAACGTCAGTAACTGTGGTACTGGCAAAATGCATCCTGTTGATAGTGTCCATGATGATGATAGTATCCTAGAATTCCTCTTCTCCACAAATAAATGATCGACAAAAACTTTAAGTAATTGGACTTTATGCCTTATAATAAACTCAAATAATGGAAAAATTAAGACAATAGGCCATAAATCTCTCATTTAGGAAGTTATTTCCGAAACGGATGTGATTTTGTAGGATTCCTGACTTCTGCACGACTTCTCAGACTCGATGGCCACTCCTTATGCATTTCATTCAATTCATGTATTGACACCCCGAGGAAACAACTCAGTAATTAGACACGTTTTGTGCGCCGTTGATTTGGTTTTCATCCCGAAAGAAGGGAAAATGTTCAGTAGCGTGTGCTCCGTCTACTCCGTCGATGCGAATCCACACATCTCATCTTTCTCATCAATGATACGCGTCACCGACATCAAGACATTAACTGAAAACTTCCTCTCGCGAGTGAACGTGAATGCACAAAAAATGACGGCGGACGTAGCGGATTCTCGAAGGCGAGCACGCCAATCCGGTTAACGTTTGGCCGTTATAAAACTGTCCTCTGCACCGCTTTCTTGCTGGATGGAGAACTTAACTTTCTTCCGATCGTGTACAATTCGTGGCTCACATCTTTGAGGAGGAAAACGTTTGATTCAATTTCGAAAAATAATTGATTCCACCAATCAGAAGAAAGGACATACCAATAATCCAACGGACGACGACATTCGGGAGCCCCGGTTCCTCTAAACCACAAGTCAATTTGCAAGTCATCGTATTTCCCTCGGGTAGAGCATTAAAATTGCAATAAATATGTTTCGATAGTTATCAATTCAATAACTTTTGCTCTCCGCGTAATTTATGTAGAATCTTTAAAACTATATCTGTGGCTGCCAACTGATTCGTTAACCTGGATATGCGGGACCCGGAGTTGACAATGATTTAACTTCTACATCTACATAATACCCCGTAAGGGTGGCCGCAAGGGCGTGTGGCGGGGGGTGTTAGGTCACCACCCGTAAAAGGGAGAAAAAACCGTATTCAAAACTAACACATACATGCAAACCCATGCCCACAATGGTACATGCATTCATGCAAAAATCCTATCATTTTACACGCATGCAAATACATATCTACCTCCTTTCATTCTACACGCACGTCATTACTACACCTACATCTGCATATTTCATAACCGCAACAAGGACGTGAGGCGGGATGTTTTAAGTCACGAGGTCAATTATTGATTTCGTCATCCAGAAGCATTGGGTAGCATTATAACTTTTCGTCACGTCGTCCGCCGGAATGAGGGCATTTCATGTCTTTATCAATGTCTTTATTTTTCTTTTTCTTACCTGCGGCTTCATCTGACGGAAACAGAGGACGACGAGGACGCATTGCGATTTGTTTTTTTTTATGGTAGATGAACAAATGATCGGCAGCGGGTGTTGGGTGTGCAAGGGTTAGGAGACGCGCAACTTCTTCGGAGGCGATCTGTGTCCTGATTGGCTGAGGTCGCTTCTTCGGCGTCTTAAACCAAATGCATGGAAACTTAGTTTCGAAGTGGCGAATGAACTCTCCGCTAGAACGTTGGCAAATTGAAGGAAAAAGAGCACCAGCACAACCAATTCTCTGTCTCACGCTCTTCTGTACTCTTCCATTTCAAGTCATGCTTCCCTTATCCTTTCTTCCTTCTTTGCCCTCGCTTCCCTCTCCCTACCGCAATCGCTCGGAGTGACCTCCTGAGAGAGTTTCAGTGCATGCGTCAAATAAATTAAATTCACAAGAAATTTATTTTAATTTTCGTCTATCAACCATCGGGAAGCAATGAGTTATAAATTGAACTGCGTCTTTCTAAGAATTTTGTGCAAGTCTTGGTATGCCTATTGGGCACGGTTAGGAATGATTCTCGGCTTTCCTGGGGATCGAGATGGTTCGGAGGTACAGGCTTCCCACAGAGAAATACCGGGTTCAAATCCTGGGGACAATAAATATTTTTCAATGGTATCCCGATCCCTACTTGAGGTGCTTTGTGGAGAGCACTATGAGTGAGCACGACGTCCGTCGGGTGGAATGTTAAACTGCGGACCCCTTGGCGTCTTCCGACAAGAGTAGGTTAATGCCGACGCCGGGTTTCTCTCCACCCTTCCTTTCCCATCCATCCCTAATGCTGTAAATGACCTTAGTTGTCGGTCGCCTCCCCATAAAAACTACAACTCGGCTTTTCTTCTGCCTATGAAGAAATAATGATTTCCATGAGTACTTCACATGGTATGAATCGGCAAAGCAACGAATTTGAATTTTATTGAATAATTTGGAGTCATGTTACGTAGTTTTTGATACACAGCCATATGTTTTAATATTTAACAATGGCAGTTAGCTTGGAATAATTTACCTAGATACTTAGGATACCTGATATTCGAATGTCTTTGGTGATAATTGAATGGAATCAGTTTGCATATATTTTTTCACGAATGTTCAGTGGTGGGCATTATTTTTTAAAATATTTCAAACCAAGCACTCGTACCAAATTTAATCAAAGTTGGAAGGATCAGACAATCAGACTAACGATGGGAGCTCATGTTTCGATGTATACCTGAACTCCAGAGATCTCCACTTGATTTTTTTCAATTATTGTTTGGCGCATTTGATTGGGCTGTTTTTTTGAGACTTAACTTCGCTAGGTTTGCGGATAAAACCAGAAAAAAATTAAGACCATTTACTAAAACAGTTTCTGGCGTAATTTGGTGGAAAATCTTCATGTTGCGTTTTTATAAATCAAACCACTTTGCTTTTCCACATAAACTTTTCATTCTCACGACCCAGGTTTCTTTATAGCATAATACCTGATGATATTATGCTATAACGAAATCTGGGTCGTGAGAATAAAAGGTTTATGTGGAAAAGCAAAGTGGTTTTATTTATAAAAACGTCAATAAGACCATTTACATTTACGGCAGCGATACTTGATTTGGATTGCCATAATGGAGGGTGGCGTGGGTGTGGGCTTTTGAATGATACAGAATCCTTGAAGATTTGAGGATTCACGTGTATGAGTGGGGTTGAAGAAGGGGTCACGAGTTCTCTTCCTTTGGCCACAAACCAAAATCAGATGAAAGACAGTCGTCTTCCCAAGACCAGGACTTGAAGAAAAGGACGAAAGCAACTGAATGAGGTCCTGAAGCAAGCGAGTAATGCAACGGGGTAGCTGGAGTTAGTGCGCCACCTGGGGCAGACACGGAGTTTTATCTCCGCCCCCTTTTAAGCTTTCAATTTTTTTCCTCATTTGGAATAATGGACCTCAGTTCTCCCATCGCCGCAGTAGGCCAGAAATGCCGCCCGAGGCAGATCCCCTCCCCTCCACTGATATGATATTTTAATAATGAAAATGGACATTTGAATTGAATGCTGTCTTTGTAGAAGCTCGTGATCCATTTTCCACAGAACTACTCGTACAACTTCTGCGATGGCTTACTAATTGTATGTACGTTCAATTTATATCAGTTTAAGAAAGTAATTAACAGGGACAGAATTTTAATGGCGATTTTTATAGCATTAGTGTCTGAAGTGAAATCTTCATGTTAACGTACGTGCATTCTGGAGAAACGGTTCTGTTTAGAAAGATTACGTCGATAGGAGGGTAGAGTTTAATGAAATGGGAGGATCTCAATTTATTTACTCTCTCGAAGTATGCCCTCGGAGAATACATCGGAGTAACTCTTTAGACGGTTTACTTCGTTAATAGATTCATAAATAGTTTTGCAGACAAATCTACAACTGCCAGAAAGTGGCCAAAGTGTTATTGACGCCAAAATAGTTAGTTGGGAAACATATGTAGCAAATAATGTAGTTTTGGTGTAAATATTGGGCAAAAATGAATTTTGAATCACGTGGCTAAACTAAGTAAGAAAGATTCCTCTGTCATTATTATCACTTAACCATTCATCGCATCATTAAAAAAATGTAAATTGGAGTACGAAAAAAAGTCCTTTTCCGCAAGATACGAATTTTTTATCGATTCTTATTCCTGCTCTGGCTTTATAGCAATTTTTGTGTCACTCAGTCAGAACAGTCTATGGATCGGAAATTTGGCGTGGAGAATGATCGCGAATGATCGCTGGGTCCATCCGAAAGCATTCGTAAAATATTTTATGGGGTACTTAGATACCAAAAATACTCATTTCCCCTCAGGAATATTACATTGGAATTTTAGCAAGTATGTTTAACTGCGGGATAAAGAGAAATGTAGTGGCGAAATTTTTAATGTTCGGAAATTATACTGTGGTGTTTATCATTATCTTTTCACCCTTTTTCTCATGGAGTGGAGCGTTTCCATTTGAACTATGGATCCCATAACTCAAGCCATTGTAATATCAATGAGTGAAGAACGATGGTACTTTTAGTTCTTATGCGAATTAAACTTGATAGCCACCGAAAAGCCTTGTAGAGTGAGGCAAACCTCACTATACAAATATATATATATATATATATATATATATATATATATATATATATATATATACACTTTTTTGGAAAACCCACAAACGTGTAATGTAAATTCACTGATAGTCATAACAAACACAGAAACCAAAACACACAAAAGAGGGACTCACTGGTTCTCGAATTTTCGGTGGTCCAACCACCTTTCTCGAGAGGAATTAGGAACAGAACTGAGGCAGAGGAGGGCCCGAAAGCAGTGGTAGGAAGGAGAAGGGGAGAGGGGAAAAGAGGGGAAAAGAAAGGAAAAGGGGGGAAAAAAGGGGGGGGAAGGCATTCGAGGTGAGGAGTTTGGAGGGGTAGTGTATGGCGCGGGAATTTTAAAAAAGGTGGGGATGATATGGAAGTTGTTGGGGGCGGAGGGGGATGAAATTATATGCATAAAGGGGGCAATTAATGTCTAATATTAATACCTGGGTGATTCCAGGTATCCAAGAGCCAGATGAAAGCTAGCTCTAATGTTTTGAGTTTCAGTGGAGGGTCTGAGTGTGGGAGGGATGCTAAGACGGATACTTTAAAACATTGGTCAAAGGCAGTGTTGTGTTCGGAGGCATGTTTGGGGATTGGGAGCATACCAATAAGGGAGGAATTGTTGCATGAGGCTCGATGATTATTGATTCTAATATTGAGGGGTGTGGTACACTGTCCAATGTAAAAGGCAGGGCAAAGTTGGCACTTGAGTAGGTAGATAACATTGCTGGAAGTACACGAGGAGTAGGGTATTGGTGGGAGAGAGTTAAAGAGCGGGTGGGAGAGGGATGGGATTCTGGTTAGGAAAATAGGACATGTTTTGCATCTAGGTTTATTGCAGGGTCTGGGAGTGATTTTGGAACGGGGCGAGGATTTAAGAAGTGGATTGGTAGATTTTAGAAGATCTGATAGATTGGCGGGGCGTTTGAAAGTGACAGAGGGGCATTTGGGGAAAAGGTTGGTGGTGGAATTGTGGTTTTTGAGGATAGGATAGAGGTCCTTTAGGATAGAACGCAGAGATTCTAGGCCAGGGAGAAACGTAGTGCAAATTGAAAGAGGGTGGTTTTTCAAATAAAAAAATTATATATATATATATATATATATATATTGATTTTATTCTGAGAAACTACACATATTTCAACTTGGACGAATATCATTAGGGATCTGGGTGAATGATTAAACTCGAAGATTTGAATAATCAGACGATTGTCTTTGAAATTTAGAAAGAAACAGTGAGGAAATAAAAAAAAAACTTGAAACAATTATCTTAATTTAAAAATTTTAGGTTTGTAAATACTGAGTTCAATTTGCCTCCATTTAAGATGTTCACTTTTGTATATTTCACCAAATTAAAGACATCATAAAAAACCTGCACAGCACGCATTACGCGAGTTACTGCACTGTACGGGTACCTGTATAATCATGCGCATGTAAAAGTTTGTCTAATGCTTTAAGTTCCGAATGTCATGTTAAAAAAATGAAAGGAAATGGGGTACATTCTCATTATGTTTGTAAACGCAATGGATGCTACCGAGTAGGAATGTTTAGTTCAAGAATTATAGTTTTCCAATCATTCTCTTCCGTAGAAAACTTTGGTGGGAATATACGTATAAAATGGCCACGCCCACTTGGCACAGCTCGCACACCTTTGGAGAGGCCCAAAAAGGTGTCCCATTGACGTTCGAGTGAAATTGGTGTCAAACGGTCGTATGACGTCGTCTGAGCCAAGACATGTGTGGTACACTTATTCATGTGTATAACTTAATAGCATATAAAACCCGCATGCCGGTATAGGACTGCCCACTTAATGACTCTAGTGCTCGGTAGAATGTTGCCTGCCTTTCTTTGCTCTTTTTTGTTTTGAAGCTTCTCCGTCTCTCTCTCTGTGGGGAAGAGGACGCATCACACCGTCAGCAGCAACCTACGGCGGTGTGTCACATTCCCTCCCTGTGACTTTAAGGGCGGAAACAATGAGCTACTCGTCCATGTGATGGCTGAATTTCCCCCTCTTACTTTTCAATTCAACATGAACTGTCTTGTTACGGTGGAGACCTGTCATATGAACGGTTGGGGTTATTTATTATTTCCTCTTTTCGTATAACAAATAACTAATTTCCTAGGTGAAAAAACCCATTTTAAAAAATTGATTCTTCCTCCAGAATGTATACGAATTTTCACGTCATTTGACAGATTTTTACGAAATATTTTTCCATTTCCCCTTCCTCTCCCACATCCTCCCTAATCACCTACTTTCCCAACTGGTGCTTGCACCCCCTGCCACACACCTTTTTGGTGGATCTCGGTGTGTTTACAGGGTTCGTCCGGAAGATAAGTGTACTGATTTTTTCCGGATTTTTGACAAAAGGGGAGTCGTCCACTACGAATTTGTACCTGAACGACAAACTGTAAATGCTGCATTTTACGTCCAAGTGCACGACAGGCTTCGAAAACGAGTGGCCCGCGTCCGGCCAGCGATCAAAAACATCTGGCGGCTGCATCACGACAATGCGCCGCCTCACACCGCGCTTGTCGTGTCGGACTTCTTGGCCAAGCACGGCGTGGCAACGCGGGGTTATGAAACCCCGTATTAATTAAGTCTATTGGCCAAGGTTTAAGAAAGCATGTTGTCAAATTGCAAAACATTAAAAAAACAAACTTTCCAGTTGAGAATGGAATGATGATGTTTTTAAGGCAAAAAATGTAAAAAATGACATATTTATTACAAGAAAGGCACATTAAAAATTTAAGTTGCATATAGCAGTATTTTCAACGAAGCTTCATTGAGAGACTGTTAAATAAATATGAAAATAATAAAGCCTGTAGTTATTTTTTTAATTGAACTAATTGGAATGCTGTTATACAGGCCTTTGGTTTATCTCCGTATCATTTTTCATTTGCGGAGACATACGAGTATGCATATAATTTTTCATTCAAATCATCCCCCTACTTTATGTACGACTATGCAAAATTGGCAATTGGGTATAAGAGTCACATTGATAGCCAAAACCGTAACGAAAACTCCACAATTGAGAAAGCGCTACGATGTCTGAGGCGGACTGCGATTCCCCACTATTTTCCTCGTATTGTCAGTCGACAAAGAGGTCGGGTCCAGAGTCGGGAAGTTGGGAGGGAGCCAGTTAGTTGGCCATTTAACGCTCATTTTGTTCGTCCGGGAGAAGTTGGGTGCGTCTTATACTTCATTTTAGAACGAATGAAGAAAGTCCAAATGGACACCTTTCCCCCGCCCCCCCCCTACCGTTCTCCGAGGCTAGTGTTTCAGGTAAGCAGTGGGTGCACCGGTATTTATAGATTCCAATTCATGGAATCATTCGCACACGAGTTGATAAACATTATACATTTTCATTCATACATTTTTTGGATATTCTGTACCTGCTGCGCCGCCAGACTGACGGCTAATTTTTTCAATCAGGTATCCTTTTATTGTGCATGGTTTCCGTGGTTAATGTCATAGCCATTGTTGTTTCAGCTCGATGAATTATAGGAGAAATTCCTGGTCCATGACTCCGGACTCATTCACAATTCATGTCTCTTTAAGCGAGTGAAACACAAACAGGTACCTCGCATAAGGAAGTACAAAAATTGCACTGCCCACTGAATAAGTAGATCATGTGTCACGTGAGCTTCAACGCTGAGGCATCATCACTTGTTGAACCGGTCTTGAATTTTAATTCATTTCATGTATACAAGTATAACCGGAAAGGAAAGATGAGAAGAGTATACCTGTATACAACCGAAATTACCTGAAAAACATGGCAAGGTTTATCCGATGATGGCATCTGGGCGTCGAAACATATGTTGCAGACACCGCCAATGTAATCAACCCGAAGATGGGTTTGATATGTGGTTGTAGAGTTCAGCCCAATACTAAGCCCGACGGCGTGTGAAATTCGCGCATCATGGTAGGGGGACCAGTACCTTTTCCTATGGTACCAATGGTTTCCCAGGAAGATCTAGTACCCGAAAAATCACACAGCTCAGGTGACGCCGAAATCGGATCCTGGCCCTACGTTCAGCAACCCAGCGCTCCATCCACTGGACTGTCACATTTCCAATATGTTATATGTTATAGCTGCAAAAACAGGTGCTTCATATAATACTCTTTTCCACCAAGTCACGGTTGAATTGATGTGGCGAGGAACTGTTGTCCATTCGTCTCACCTTGCTCGATCATATATTCTTATGAAACGGATTCATAGAGATAAATGTTCGAAATGTTCCCTTCTGAAATGAACAAAGTATTCATAAAATAATTTAGCCATCTTTGCAATATTTCATTACACGATCTCTCCATAGCGTGAACACATCGACTTTGAAACTAATAGCATCGCTTAACGATCGTATTCGATTAGAATTGGTTGGATTAGCATAGGCAGTAATCGAGTTTATCGTGCGTTCTGGGCAAACGATAGCAATCACAGACGCGCAGATTATCCATTTTTTGGACATTTACGTGGATGCTACATATGTTCCGGTACAAGTTGGGAGCTGAGAGTGGTGCAGTCTTTTTGGCCTCCAACGAAATGTTGATAATTACACACGTACGAAGGAATAGCTTTAGCAGCAATCACATTCTTTCTATTCTGTGACCATAATTTTTCCGCTTTAGACCTCAACCTGTGATCCACAATGCTTCGTGCTCTCTGTATCTTCCGCAATCCACCTTGTTCCAGACTGTAAACTCTGCTCCTGATGGAAAATAAATTGAAAAGACCAGTCTACAGTCAGTTGACTAGTCAGTCAGTCTAGTAAGTTGACTAGTCTTATGACTAGAAACTTTCAAGCATCGTGTTAGGAGCAAGAGGGAGAATCAGGTGAGAAATGACGGATGAAACGCTATCCGAATGAATGTGAAGATAAGAGCTGAAGAGGATTAAGAATAGCGTTTTATTTTAGTAATTTCAAGTTGTTTGCATATCTCGGAGCAACTGGGGTCTATGGCGAGGACGAAAACCTATCCGAAGCGGTGGACTGCATCAACGTCATGCGTCTAAATCTCGACGCCACGTTGTAACTCCTTCTCTTAAGCTTTAACAAGTCGCCGCTGATCTTCTTGCTCACATTCCTCTCACAACCCACGAAGAAGAGGAAGAGGGATGTCCCTTGTAGGGTCGCTGTCGAGCAGAACACGTACGCAATGTATCGGTGTGCGGTGGCGTCCCACTTAAACGCCTCCAACAGGAGGCCGACCGCCCAGTTGAGACCAAGCAGGACGAACAGGAAGAGGATGAAGAGGAAACGTCTCAAGGGTACGCGGTCCTTGCCGACGTGATGGATCCTCAGCTTCGCGAACTTGGAGCAGAACATGAAACGGATTATGGCCGCGAAGACGAACGTGTTGACGACGATTGTAAGTGTCACTGGAGCAAACACGGTGGCATAGAACACGACGCCTTTTGGGTAGCAGAGAGCGGTGCATGGACGGACGGGATAGAAGGCCGAGCCCCACGCCAGAGTGAAGGCCACGGGGGTCAGCGGGATACCCCAGCCGATGGCAGACGCCTTCATGACGAGGTGGTTGCCCGCTCTGCTCCTCGGGTCCAACACGCTCCTGGGGCTGAGTCTTAGGGCTTGGAGTACAGCGACGACCAGGGTCCAGGAGAAGGCGGCAAGGAGAGAGTAGTGCAGGAGGGCACCCATGGCCACGCAGAAAGCGGCTGGGAACCCCGGCAACACTGGTGTTGGGAGCAAGGCGACAATGATATATGCGACCATTAGTAGAGCGAGGGATGCCGACAGGTGGAGCTGAAGCTTTCTACTAGCTCCGCTTCTCCAACTGGGATAGACTGTCGCAACGAGGAAGATGCACATCAGGAAGGCGAGGGAAACAGTGCAGGATATCACGGATAATGTTTTGAGGGGATCGTTTTTTACGCGTCCAATTGAGCATTTTTTTCCATCTTCCATTTCTCGTACGTTGGAATGGTTGTTTTCCGTGTAATTGCCTCCTTCTTCCAGTACATATTCTGTAGTGACGACTTCATTCCGCAGTCTAGTCCCTTCGGATTCCCTTATCCATTCCAGTTCCTCTATCTCGTATGAGGCCGTCGAGATGATCATTGCAAAGTGCGTGAGGTGAGTACAAATACAACCTCTCAAGGTGTTTGGCAGGTCCGACTGCGGGAACGGAGCGCAGCCTCCACCGCTCCATGTCCGTTCTTCTTTGTCCCAAAAGGAGCAGTTTGCCTCAGTTCCGTTCTCTAAAGAAAGAAATGGAGTGTCAAACATTAAAAAATAGTGTGCATCACTCCTATTGCAACATAAACACGGAACTATCTGACAACAAATCACCAGCAACTTTAGATGAGACAGATGATCGGGGCATTTGGTATGTCCCACCATCAAGAATACGGAAGAATTTGCTTCTTGAATCCCGGTATTCAGCCCTTAGGGCAGGTCTAGGTTTGGAAACTAGCTTTCAAAATGTTTTTTGCAAATTTGAAAGGAAAAGAATCAGAATACTTGAAATATAAATAGCCGTATCCCGCACATTTATCCCGCACCATTATCTGGAGTAGTGTCATGGGAATGTCTCATTAAAATGGAAGTTGTCTTTCGGAATTTGTTTCAATCTTACTATTAAGGAAAAAAATGTGTGCTGCAACCCTTGATACAACGAGCATGATTTGTGTGCCTTTTCACCTGGTCCCTCCACTCACCAATCCTAAAGAGGACTAATACCGCCACTGTTTCTTGTGATGGTCTATCCTCGTCACTCCCTCCTCCCACGAGAGTATATCCAATCACAGGACTGACCGCATGCTCTCCCTTGCCGCGCGGAAGGAAGAGCGCGTCGTCCGCGTAGATAGTGGCGGCAACTCCACGTCTGTCTTTCGGGCACTCCAAGAGGAGCACTGCAGCAGCCGGGGACAAGGCCACGACGTCCTCGAGGGACGCGTTACATGGCACGTGCACGAGTCTTCGAGCTCCAGATGTGTCTGCGGCAGATACTGCCGCGACCCCGAGGATGTCCGAGCCTCGGGGAGAGGCGGCTGCCGCGAAGTGTGGCTGCGAAACGCTGGCAGGCGCACTGCCTTCAGTGGCGGCCAACACTAAGCGGTCAACTGAGTCCAGAAGGCCTTCCGAGGCATCGGAAGCGTCGTCGGCCGCCTGAATGACTTCTCTCTCGGAGTCCAGGACGCGACTGACAACTTTGGCAAGAGTTTCAACCTGCTGTGGAACTCTGGTGGGGTCATGTTTACGTTCGGTGAAGTTTCGCGTGAATTGCTCCAAGAAACGACTCACTAGAATCACCTGCAATATGGAAAGTTTCAAAATCATAGTCAATGTATTAATTTTTATATCAACATTTTACCCTATGTACCGATATGCATAAAAGATCGTATACGTATCGGTACGTAAAAATGTTCTGTTATTTTTTATCTCTGTCTATGGATTGAAAAATTCGTCATGGTGGTGCAAAAGCCTCACGCTCTATTCTTTGAGGGGGCCTCATTTTTTAGGGGGTTACCATACCAAGGCTAGCGACTTGATAACTTAGTCGACTCCTACCGGGAGACGAAATGGCATATCAATAAAGTCTATGGCGGGTTAAGATGGTAAAATTTGCACTCGGCTGGATTCTTATTTGGGATTTTATTAAATTTATTATCTTATTTAACTTTAATTACGCACATATGAATTCTATTGTCTATTGTGATTGTTGTCTCGCAAATATAGGAGGCAACGATTAAAAATGGGATTTTTTCGAATTTTGAGGATGTTCCGGAGAGAAAATGGCAAATCTAACCCCGCTAATTCAAAAGAACTGTAAAAAATATGCACGAAAAATAATTATTTAGAAGCTTGCCAAAAATCAGCTACATTTCCTAAAAATTCTTTTAAAAATTCAAACATTTTCCCTGAGCTCAATTTCAATACAAAAAAAATCTTTGAAAAATCAGAATGTTTTTGGGCATAAAAATGTATGTTCATGATTTTTTTTCAGATTTTTTAAAGTAAAGTATCGCCAAGGAAATTATTTTTTCAAAAATTCACATTTTTTGCGATAGGAGACCCCTGGGGTCACCTAGGGAGCTGAAAATTTGGCTGAATGGGTTTCTAAATGTTTACTTTCGAGTGCCCAATCCCATATAAGAACCCAGCCGGGTGCAGATTTTACCATCTTATCCCGCTATAGCCTTAAGATGATAAGTTGGGCATAGTGAAAACGCTGATTTCCCTCCGTGATATCATCGGTATCTGCTAGTTTATTTGAACGTCCTCTTTATGACACATGACTTGTAATCATTGACGAAGATTAGACATGCAGTCTAATCATCTCCATGTAAACATAGCCCGTTTTGAAGCTTATTTCAGGAGGTTTCCCTTACTTAGGAAGTAGTCCCAAATATATAGAGGAGAAGCGTATGCGGGGGAGATGGGGATTCATTTAATGGCGTTTCTTTATCTTTTGTCTTGTTATCATTATCACAATATGTATATTTGGTAGCTGTGCCGAACCATAAACCAAAGCTCATCTACCTTAACCGGTAGATGAGCTTTGTATTATAATGAAGAAAAATTCCCGAACTGCAGTTTATAAAAATAATAATTCACGTGAATTATCGTTGCGAATGTCATGTCCCTTAAATGGTAATTGATATTTCGTCTCAATAGCTGCGCGATTTAGGAAACGAATGTAATGTTATGATATTACTCTTTATTTATATTGTGTGTGTGTGTGTGCCTTTGCAAGGAAGAATTCCTAATGAAAATTAATTCCAAATGGTCACTCGGATATTTCTAAGGTTGAATCTTGCATGGGTATGAGGAATTCTCGATTTTACAGAAAAAAATAGGTTAAGTTAAACATTAAATTAGAAGGGGAAAAAAATAGAGCAGGTAGGACAGTTTACGTATCTCGGAAGTGTTTTGGACCAACACGGTCAAAGTAGTAGGAACATAAAGAGAAGAATTGCGTTGGGCAAAGAGGCTTTCACAAGGAGGAGGGAGTCGAATAAGGAAGACGCGTAAAAACATTAATATGGAGCGTAACTATGTACGGCGCGGAAACGTGGTCACTGAAGCAGGAGGATAGACGTAGATTGGAGGCTTTTGAAATGTGGGTGTGGAGATAGGAGAAGGTGAAATGGACCGAAAGGAAAACAAATGACGAAGTACTAGGTACGGGGGGGGAGGGATAGGGTTGGGGGAAATGATAAGGAGGCAGGAAAAATGGATGAAGGGCGTACTCATCGGCAGTGGGATGTTGAAAACTGTAATAGAGAGGAGAATGTTAGGCAAACGAGGAAAGGGCAGGAACAGGATAGGGATGTTGGACGGGATGAAGGGAGGAAGGAAGTACACAGAGATGTAGAGAGACCTAATGTAGAGTAGGTTCCTGGATTGTGTTTTGTTAGGAGTCACAAAATATTTATTTGGTAGGTGTGTCCATCCAAAAACCTACCTTAACCGGTAGATTATCTTATAATAATGAGGAATTCTGCTTTTACCTCGTTGGGTGCGAGAGGGGGACCCGCAGCTAATTCACTCTGAAGGTTCTCCAAAGCACCTTCTCCCTGAGTCGACAATGTAATGTTCTGTATCCTCTGAGTTCGTTCGTCTGACTTGGCGCACTTTTCTCTAGAATCGCTCCATGTTTCTTCCCAGTACACCCCTTGGAAGAAGTCCCCATTGCACTTTCTCTTAGGCCCTGGAGCACCATCGGCACCCACACAGGGATTCAAGGGTACCGCAGCGCGACCAGCAACTGTCTTCGGCCAAGAGTATCCGCCTTCCTCCCGGGAATGACAATAACGAGTACTCCTGACGTACTGCACTGTCGCGTTATTTTCCCTGGCAATCAGCCAGGTGTTGTTTTCCACGGCCTCCAGGTCGATCCTGTCGTCAGGTTCGCCCTTTTCGTGGTATTGCGTGACCCTGGTCACTACTATGACTCCTCCTTTCACTATTTCTTTCGACAGAAGCCTCGCCACCATGTATTGCGAAGATTTATAACTGAAGTCTTCCAGGGCATCGTAAATTGAATCGATGGATGGTAGCTTTAGTCCGACCACTGTGCTCGACGTGTTCTCGAAGCGAAGGACGAGTCTATTCGACGACAGGTTCATCGGAAGATAGGTGCACTCCAACAGGCCCTCAACCTCGTACGCTACTTTCACCTCCGTCCTCGTCTGTAGGTGGTCCCCGTAAATCCCCGGAAGATGCCATACTAAAGGGCGTGATGGCTCATAGAGAGTGACGTCCTTACTCTGATGCCATTCTCCCTGTTTTGTCTTCTTCCAGGTTCCCCCCGTCACGTTGCAATGGATTGGGATGTTTTCATCAGGAAGAATCGCGGGTGCGTTGTAGAGATAGATTAAGGCTCCTTGGTCCGCCCTGTTGTGCACGAGCTGGATTCTAGGATTCCTCAACTCCGGAAACGAAGAAGGTAAGGATCCTTTAAAAATAAAAATATAGGATTTAATGCCCGGAAAATGTTAAGGAATTAGCATGGAATCTTTGTCCATCATCTAAAACCGACTTCCTGCGTCAACCAGGTCAAGAAAAACTTCGACGTTTATTTTAATGCATACTGATTTGAGAAAAATATTAATGCGTTAAGTGGGTAGCCGATACGTGAATTGAATGAAGATAGTAGGGTCATTAACGCATAGAATACGAATCAACATTTTACAAGTATTCATGGGTAGAAAAACACGAAAGAAGGAATGGAAACCTCAGAAAACTTTCGAATTGGTCCCATCACTCCACTCGGGAATTACTGGGATGTATTTGCTGCAGAAGAAATAAAACCCGATAGCCTAAAAGAGACTTTAACAGTCAACATCAATGCATGTATCATCTATGGGTGAAATGGGTTTAAAGTTACTTTCCGGCAGCGATATATCCCTGTAACATCAGAACTACGTCTATGATTTGAATGAAGATATCAAAATGACATGATTCGGCAAAGATATATAAAATTCATTAATAAATCATTGATATTAACACAATGTGTCTAGGATCGACGTCACTAACCTGTCCGAAGTAAAGAACCACCGCCATCAGCTGTCTTACTGCTCAAAACCACAGTTGCCACCAGTATATGACATATCTTCCAGTAAGTGCCAGAGTTCCAAAACAAGGACATAATCCGGAGACTTCTCATTTCCATCCTTTCAGCAGGTTTCTGTTGGCCTGACGAGTGACTCCGTACGGAAAGGATTGGAGTTTTACTGTAAAAAGGTTGAAAGATTTCATTTGACTGAAAGCTACAACAGAAATCCCTATCGTCGAGCTGAGAATATCTTTCCCTTCGTCTGTGTTATTCTTGTTCTTAGAGGTTATTAAATCTCAATGATTAACATCAATCCAGGTCTCTTCCACTCTATTGCTCTTCCCTCCTCGCTTGATTTCCTCTATTGCTCTTCCCCGTAGGTTATAGTGATTTTTCAATGACACATTTAATGCATAATACCATCATACTTATCAAATATTTCACACCAGTTCCCAAACTAGTTCCAATTTTCCATAAATAACATGGAATAACTGGAAAATGCACGCAAAATATAATAACAGGGTCTGTTTCAAAAATAAGTGGAATAAATCGGGGGAAAACCTTATTGCAGATCAAAGTACAAGTCACTAAAACTCTTCAAAACCACAGTCTTGTGCCTCAACACCGATCTCAGCGCTTCTGGTAGGCTTCCTGTAACGCATCAACATGACCCTAGCTCAGTCATCTCATCGTGGCATCTTTGACATAATGTAGAGTTTCAAAATGACACTGAAAGGGTACTTAGGTCATACTCAAAGACCCATGTCTCGTCACCAATAACCACCTATTCTAAAAAAATTTCTAAATTTTAAATCTTAACTTTAAATCTAAACTTTAAATTTTAAATCTAACCACTTATTCTAAAAAAACTTTCACAGTGGTCAAAGAGGTCCAAGGCAAGGTTTTCACAAAAGCAATCTCCCGACAGCACCTTGGAGACAATCTTGGCACACTTTTCTCATGGCTAAATCAACGCACTGTGGTTTTCTGAATATTGCTCTGATCTGCTAACATCCTGATTCTTGGGGGTCAATCAGAATTGAGCATGCGTCTCATTTTTTGCACGTTTTCATCACACAGTGTTATTGATGGATGATCAGGGCATTCCTCATCGTCAACCTCCTTGTAACTCCCCCAGAAGATTCTATGCAAGCAGAAAACCGTCACTTGGGCCATTTATTCATCTCCATCAGTATCCTTAACCATGGTCATGGTCTCTGAACACGATTTTCTGTTTAACACAAAATTTTATCGCATATAATTGTTCCATGGAAAGTGGCATCGTAAATTTGTGACGTGACCGTCGAACAGGGGTTCAGTTTAGCAGCGATCTGCAGACTGTAACGGCACATAGACAACTGACGCGGTGTCGTGTTGCTTTCCTAAGACCTCTCACCATTGTTCCCGCCTCAAATCGTCGCATTCCAGTCGTCCGCTTCGCCAGAAAAAATCGTGTCATTTACTAAATGGGAAAGACCCTGTATGTAACCATAGAACCACTTCCGCTCGATTAACCTAACACCGTTAATTAATTCGCCCAAGCAATGCGTCGCCAGTTCCAAACTATTCCATTTCAGATGGACCAGGGACAATTAAGACTAGAAATTCCCACCGTTCTTTTGAATTAATGGCTTTTCCTTAAATCTCAACGAAAATGAAAGGTTTGAATACTTGTAGAGTTGAACTAATTCCTACCTTATCCTGTTCCTCGTGAAAATTTGAGGCTATGTTATAAGTGGATCCTCGAAAGTGGACAAAAACATTTCAGCCAGCTGAAAGTTAGCATCAACGAATTTGCCAAAAACATATTCTTGGACTAAATGATCCCACTATGCAACATCCTGACCTAATCCCTTTTCCGATTGCACTTGAGTAATGGCATAATTGAAATCAGCTATAATATCTAGTTTTCTGTCATATCGAATTATAGTCTCCCAAGTGGATCTCCGGGTGCTGTCGGTACAAGACCCTATTTCATTGAAATGACAGAATATTGCAAAAGATATCGAACAAGAGGACATTAATATGATGAAAAGAGATAAAATAGAACTCTTTAGATGAAATGAATGAGTACAATGGGTATCAGAAACAGGTTTCCCGGGTATCGGGCATTTGTAGCGGAGCTAACGTCCTGGCTTCCCACCCAGAGGGCCCGGATTATATATACTATATATATATATATATATTCGTGTATCTCGGAAGCTGCATCAAATGGGATGGCTGAACTTCCTGGGATACTGACATGGGGAATATACTTCAGAAAATGATAGGAATCTTGGAAGCCTAATGTTTTAGGTGGAATATGATGATCGAGTGTGTAAGACCGAATGGAAAATAAGAAAATGCACATAAATGTAGATGAGGAAAATTCTACATGACCTTCTGTGTACAAAAATGTTCAGACAAACGATTCATGAAACTTGAGACTCATTGAATTAGGGTAATAATTGGAGTATTGAAGGAAAAGTCTCACGAAGAAGACCCAGGGGCTAATTGAGGAGAGATGACCCATGGCGGAGTATTATCAAGGTGTCAGAGAATATTCATAGGATGAAAGGAAAAAATTGAGCTATTTTTCGACTAAAGGAATATTAATAAATAGTAATATATTATGCTTCGGAGAAAGAAGTGGACTCATCACAGTTCAATTTTTGGGCACATCGTTGGGATTAATACTCGGTGAGCTCCTATCAAACAAACCTTCGGGTTGATAACTGTAATTAGGTTTCATTTAATTCTTCAGTAACGTTTTCAAACATTAACGTTGATTATTTTGGAATAATACTCTTTTCACTATGAGCGTTGAACTGCACACGAAAGCAAATAAAGCAATCGACATTGACAACTGAGGTCTGTGATCCACCAATCTTCGTCTCCGCTGTCTTCTTCTAATGATTAGTCATTACTACGCGTAAAGAAAGAACGGAGAAGGAGAATAAATTGAGCATCTGTCCTCACCCTTCACCGCTGTCTCGTTCAGCTGTCCATGGCTGCTGGGCTAACAACCTCTGCGGGGTGCCACTTCTAGTTTGTGATCGGGACCCTAGGAGGGCCTGTTGCGACGTGGGCGTGCCCCAACGGAAGGTCAGGCGCTCACCTCCCTCCTTAGTCTCAGCCGTACACGAAGCGGTTTGCCGACGATTCCTCGCCAGGGGGCGGTGCCCGCGAAAAAATGCGGCGGAAGTTGTGGTGAGCAATGGTGGTTTCCACCGTGCGTGCGAAAATGCCTTCGCGTTTCTCGCGAAATCCTCCACCGTCACCGGGCCTCGTGGTTCATTTCTCGTTAAAACCACCCCAAAGAAAACCCAAGACATGAGGCAGATTTAAGATCTTGCGGCATCGCGGATCCACGCGTATTTCTAAGGCGTCAGGGATTGTGATGGCATTTCGCCAGGTTACTGATTCCTTCGGCGAATTTGAAAAACAATCCCTCATCTTTACCCAAGCTATGTTGATTTTTACGGGTACTTCTTAGATCTCCCAGGGATATTAAATGCGGCTCAAAGAAAGGAACTGGTCCCCCTAATGTGTGAATTTTATAGGCCATCAGGATTGGTATAAGGTGAGGTCTACCTTCACCCATCAAATCAACCCTCAGGTTGATCACAGTGGTTTTTAGGATTGCGAAGCAAGTAGCGAGTAATTTTGTCTAATAAGATTGAAAGGTTATCAAGGCTGAAAGTAATGTATGTGAAAAAATGCGACGCTTTCCAAGATTATTCGGATCTCCCACCGGGTCCACGTTCGTAGGTTTGCCGACGTTTCGATGGCCGAGTCGTCCATCGTCCTCAAGGCATGTCTTAATTCAGTTTTTGGCCGTCTTATATAGTTTGGCCAAGATGTCAGGTCACGTCTGATTGGTCGGACGCTTTCCGCCTCTTGTTTTCCGTAATATTCCTTAAAATGGGTTTCCAAGCGTTACTGAGGGAGTATCCGCTGTCTCGGTTGATGGATTTATTTTCGAGCCGGATCGCTATTGCTTCCTTTGTCAATCTCTCCCGGTGGGAGACCCGAATAATCTTGGAAAACATTATTCGCCGGGAAAGTACCAGATCATTCTTCAAAATGCGACGTGTTTGCTGGCATATCTGACTCCATTGTAAAAACATCTCACCCATTAATAATTTCAAGAGCCATTGTAAACATTTAGTTATCTTCCGCAGATTTTTAGTTTTTCATCTTTTTTGGGTAGTTACTAATCCAATGACTAGCTGAAAATATTTCCAAAATGACAAATAGATTATCGCCGGTGGTATAAATCTAAAAGTGGGAATGAAGTGTTATTGTCGATCCTTTGTAGAGCTTAGACAATTTAACGCCGAACGTATTCGTGTGACGCCGAACCCTGATAAGCGATTATTCTAGGTGTACCAAACTATTTCATCTTATTCTGACCGTGTTTTATAATATTAATATTATTTAATTATTGGGTGTTGTTGTATCAATTCAGCAATTGGTTGAACTTCATGACATGAACTCGGTAAATCTACGAGTGTTGCTTTCTCGTAAAAGCAGCAATCAATTTCAGCATGAATGAATGCAGAGATACACTTCGCTTGAATCTAGCAGGGTGCCGATTATTATGCCTCATTCTCTCGGGCATTTAAAATTAGCCAACACGAGATGCGAAGAGGTTGCATAGGAAATTGAATGTAGGCTGGTGCTACTGCTATGATGATCCCTGATGCACGTCAATGCAGTCCCCTAAAGCCAAATGAATGAAGAAAATAACTGATCGATGCTTTCCTCGATTTCTTTTATCATTTCTAAGATGCATTTTAAAGGCTTCATTTTATGAATGTTGTCGACACAAACTCGAAGTACACTTCGGACACCCAGCTAACCCGTAGCAATGTATTTTCGCCATCAAAGTTAACAGAAAACTAGTTGTAAATAATTGTGCGTGCTCAGTTTTTTTTACTTAATGTATCAATGCCTTTGAATTAAGAGAGACGTAACGGTAAGTTAAACTCGAAGTTTAAGAACATTTTGGAAACAGAAAGATTTATGGAATCTGCAATGGGTGTTAGAAAACCAAAATAAATTCGAGAGAGAAATACTTTCTGAAAATGGGGAAACTAGAGGCGCGTGTCAAACCACGTCAGTATCCCTGTTTCCCTTCACAATTCCCACTAACCTGTTAGTTGGAGAGATGCAAGGTGTTAAAACTGATGGTGAGACTTGTTTCGAAAGTCCATAGAAAACGGGGAAAATTGCCACAGGTCTCCGGAAGAATGTCCAAAAATACCAATTTAAAAATGTATTAGTATCATTTAGTAAAACATTTCATAGATGTACCTTAGGGGGTTTTAATGAAACCATAGTTTAGTGTACGAAGTCTGTAAATTAAGTAATGAAACTGATTTTTTAGATTTTTTCATTCAAATAGAATTACCATTTTATATTTTCACCCTGAAAATATCTTCCTACTGAAACCACACAGCGCTGGAAACGGTTCCTCCACTCCTCATAGCAGTTCTGGAACTGGATTAGCCTTCAGCTGGTCGGTTACAGCCGTTTGAATGTTTTCGACTGTCCCAAAATGAGTTTCCTTGAGGTGATTTTTCAACTTCGGGAAGATGAAAAAGTCACAAGGACTCAGGTCAGGCAAATAAGGAGGCTGAGGAGCCACAGGAATGTTTTTACTGGCCAAAAACTCGTTTATTGAAATTGCTGTGTGACAAGGAGCATTATCGTGATGCAACCCCCACTTGTTCATGATGTTTGGTCTCACACGAATGACCCTATTTCGAAGTTTTTTCAAGAACCTTCCAGTAAACGTGTTGATTGACCGTTTGGTCTTGAGGCAGAAACTCTTTGTGGACGATTCCGTGGATATCGAAAAAACAAATCAGCATACATTTGATTTTCGACTTCCTCATAATTGCTTTTATGGGCCTTGGAGAGGTTGAAGTTTGCCACTCCATGCTCTGGGGCTTGGTTTCTGGGCCGTACTCAAACACCCAAGACTCGTCACCAGTAATGACACGTTCCAGAAAATGGGGGTCATTTTCAATCGAATCCAAAATCAAGGCACCTTTCCCTCCTGAAGTCCTTTTGGTCTTGCGAAAGGGATTTTGGAACCATTGCTGCGCAGATTTTTCTCATCCCCAATTCATTCGTCAAAATCTGATGAACGGTGGTGTGAGTCAAATTCAACACTTCCCCGATCATTCTGTCAACCGTCGATCTGAACGCACAAGATCCCAGATTCTGTCGACATTTTCATCGGTTCTTGAAGATTAAGGCCTTCCATTTCGTGGCTCATCTTCAATCGACTCTCTTCCTTCTAAAAATATCTTAAATTACCGAAAAACCTGGGCACTTGACAAAACACTATCTCCACAGGCCTGCTGAAGTTTAGCAAGAGTTTCCGTTGCACTGTGCCCAAGTGTGAAGCAAAACTTGACAGCACACCGTTGCTCGAAATTGATGTCACACATTTTTAGAACACAACAGAAAAACTGTTTCACAAAAAAATGGCTACGGACAACCAAATGACTCGAGCGAGTTCAAACCCGTACTGAAGGCGGATCGCATGTTTCTCTACCTCCCCTTCAAGCCCAGCGTCTCCAGTGTTGCCATATCGAACGTTAAGTTGCCAGTCTCATGACTTAATTTAAAGACCTCGTATCTTCTAGGACAAACCGTGACAATCTTTAAAATGCCATTATTGCATCGGAAAATTTGCCAAAAAATTCTGTGGCACTTATTGATAAAACTCACCTCATTTTTAATCACTAAGATATCCTCCAGTAAACTCATATTTGGCGGCGACCCTTGCAAATATCCGGGCAACGTCTTATCCAAAAAGATGTCACGAAACAGAGTGAAGATGAAGGAATCCGAAATGGACTCTAGAGAGACTGGGGAACACCATTAAAATCGCAGATTTCTTCGATAGTTATGCTTCTCAGAACTGTCTCGGTGATCCAATAATGAGATGAGTGGTATATCTTATCTCTCTATATGTTATTCACCCATTTCTGGGGCGCACTCACGACTGGACATCGTCGTTGCTCCTCCGAGGAGCCAATATTCCGGACTGTGTCGTGAGGGGGATATTTGCGTTTGATTACATTAAACCACGTGACTCCATGTTTCTAGGAAAAGCGAAGAGAGTTGCACACAACGTTTTCTTAAGAAAGACCTTAGCACAAGCAAACCCAAAACGTAAGCACATCGCTAACGGGAGGAAAATGTCTCTCACCCCAGAAAAAAAGGAACCGTCGAGGACTGCTCCAGAACCTTCCCTTGGTTTAATCACTTGGATCAAAAGGATATTGGCTTCAGTAGCAAATAACTTGGCAACCTGGTTAATATTTATTTCACTGCTTTCTTTTTCAACACGCCTGGTACATTTTTATTCAATATGTAGTTTTGTAAGTGTGCGTGTGTTATGCATGTATATAGATTGATATAAAATATTATCCACATCCAAGAAGTAAACATTTATAAAAAGGAAACAAAAATTATCCTTATTAATGCTGATGTATGTTGATGAGTCTCTTATCATTTGAAAAGTAGAGGCATTTTCATTCAATGGTTATTTTGGCCACTCTTAAACTATTCTTAAGATTGTGCTTGCCTATGAATGAATTCATCACGAGTTCATTGTTCTTTCTCGACTCTCGAGTCCCAACGTTGAACTGTTCTCGAAAAATTAGTTACCTTGTCACAGGGAAATTTCCTTGAAATTTGATTTTAAGAATTGTAATATGCATGATGAATAATTATAAAATAACTGAATGATTGCAATGAAAATTCTTTCGTGAATGGAGGGAATCACTTGCCCGTCTTCATTAGAACAAAGAACTTCGCTAATCAATTTACGAGGCGTGTTCATAAAGTAAGGCCCATTTGGTCACAGGAAAAAATATACTCATATGAAACAAATTTTATTGGCACTTTTAGTTAGCTACAAACCTACTTCACTTATCTACATAATCGCCGTTCACTTCTAAGCATTTTCCGTACCGCTGCACCAGCTTCTTTAACCCCTCTGCATAGAAACTCGCCGCCTGAGGGTTGAACCAATCGACAACGCCATTCTTGAGTTCCTCTTCGGTTTCGAAACGTTGTCCACCGAACCACTGTTTCAAGTGCAAGAAGAGGAAGTAGTCGCTATAAACGTGGTCACTGAAGCAGGAATAGACGTAGATTGGAGGCTTTTGAAATGTGGGTATAGAGAAGAATGGAGAAGGTTAAATGGACCGTAAGGAAAACAAATGAGGAAGTACTGGAGATGGTGGGTGAGGAGAGGGGTTTGTTGAGAGAAATCCTATGGAGGCAGGAAAAATGGATGAAAGGCGTATTGAGCGGTAGTGGAATGTTGAAGAAGGTAATAGAGGGGAGAATGTTGGGCAAGCGAGGTAAGGGCAGGAACAGGATAGGGATGTTGGACGGATGAAGGGAGGAAAGAAGTACACAGAGATAAAGAGGGACCTGATGCAGAGTAGGTTGCTGGATTGGGTTTTGTTTGGAGTCACAAAATATTTATTCGGTAGTTTTGTCCATCTAAAAACCTACCTCAACCGGTAGATTACCTTATAAATGAAAAAATACCCGGATCCAATGAAAAAACATTGAGCTAACAGCCCAGGTAATCAATAGTTTCAATTTGTATTGGCCGATAAATATTCTTTTCCACAGTGAATTAATATAAAGCCCTGATTTAAAGATTTTGAATTAAAAATTTTCATAAATTAATAGTTACAAGGTCCAACATCTCAAAGGAGGAACAAAAAATAAAAGTGAGATATGCTACAATTCAAGTTCTTAATGACACCAGTAGTTTCATTCTGTAGTTCACACTGGCATACATTTTACTGGCTTTCAAATACATGTAAAAAATGGCAATGTGAAAAAAATTATAATGAAAGAATTAATACACACATTTCATTATATTATTACTCAGTAATTGTTTTATGGTTCTTGCTGAAATATAATGGTAAAGCCGTGTACACATTTATATTAGTTACCCACGCAGCGAGGAATTTTTTTTCCTTCAAGATACGAACGCTCCCGTCTGGAAAACCTTGCTCTAGCTTAGTATTCAAAACACAATTCCGCTTATCGTTCTTCACACTCCGGTTGTGTGGTCAGGTGGTTTCCGGGAGTAAAGGTGAGTTCCCCTCTCTGTTGTGGCAAAATTCTGATATATTATTAAAAAAACCGTCTTAGATAACATGGGTCCAATCCTTACTCCCCAAGGCCTTAGGTTAATTTCTTTTGAAACAGATTCGAAGATATTCATGTATGCATTCTAATGCTCACGTATTTTTATGAGAGTACTTTTTAACTTTTATCATTTTACTTTCACTGCCCGGCGAACGGCCATATGAATTTCAGAAATTTGGGTTTTTCCAATAAGAACTTGACAGTTTTTTTTAAATTTTATACAAACGAATTCTGGCGACGTACAGAGCAGGGGATTAATTCCGGTAAGATTAACAAACTTCGCCAGCCAGAGCAGAACGCATAAATGGCAATATTTGGGATTGTAATCTACAACTACATAATATTCTGCAAGCCACGAGGAAGGTGTGTGGCATGGGGTGTATTCACACCAGGCGTGCACAGCACACGAACAGACATGCCACGCACCATGCATTTGACAACTACAGAAACAAATTCCGTCGTGCAAATGAACTAGCAACCTCTTATCGGACCTAAGAAGAATGCACGTGATACCACAACCATTTCTAGTAAAATCATGTAACAAGAGTGATACATGTATTGTTAAATATAACCTCGATTACTTTAAATATATGTGCGCGTACACGTGCATACATATAAATACATGCACATATGCATATTTATACACAACATACAGTCATGCACATACATACATATACACTAATATATATCCACGCGTACATGTACACACATGCATACCTACATTCAAAGATATACGTAATGATGGTAATATTTATTTCCTAGTTGATCTGAGTGGTAGCTGTTGCTTTATCTATTTTTTTTCGAAAAAGACGAAATATATAAATAATATATACAAATATATATATATTTTTTTTAGGTAATCTACCGGTTAAGGTAGGTTTTTGGATGGACCCAACTATCAAATAAACATTTTGTGACTCCCCACCTAGCAAACTAATCTATATCAGGTCCCTCTTCATCTCGGTGTACTTCTTTCCTCCCTTCATCTCGTCTAACATCCCTATCCTGTTCCTACCCTTACCTCGCTTGCCCAACATTCTTCCCTCTATTACCCTCTTCAACATTCCACTACCGCTCAATACGCCCTTCATCCATTTTTCCTGCCTCCATAGGATTTCTCTCAACAAACCCCTCTCCTCCCCCACCATTTCTAGTACTTCCTCATTTGTTTTCCTTTCGGTCCATTTCACCTTTTCATTCTTCTCCACATCCACATTTCAAAAGCCTCCAATCTACGTCTATCCTCCTGCTTCAGCGACCACGTTTCCGCGCCGTACATAGCTACGCTCCATATCAGAGTTTTTACGAGTCTTGTCTTAACATCCCTACTCAACGTCCCCGTCATCAACTCCCTCCTCCTTGAGAAAGCCTCCTTGCCTAGCGCAATTCTTCTCCTTACGTCCCTACCACTTTGACCGTGTTGGTCCAAAACACTTCCGAGATATGTAAACTGTTCTACCTGCTCTATTTTTTCCCCTCCTATTTTAATATTTAGCTTAGCCTTTTTCTTTCTGGAAAATCGCATAACCTTTGTTTTATTAATATTTATTCTCATCCCATATTTATCGCACTGAACCTCCAATTCACTCAACAATGCTTGCAACCCCTTGGCTGACTGAGCAACTAATGCTTGGTTATCAGCAAACCTAACCGATTTTAGGAATTCCCCTCCGACTTTCATTCCTACCTCCAGTTCTTCCCATGCCTCTTTAATCATTTCCTCTACATATACGTTGAACAGTACCGGTGACAATGGGCAACCCTGCCTTACACTTCTTCCTAACACTGCCCATCCGGACTCTCCGTTCCCCACTCGCACCTGAGCAATCTGAGACATGTACAGGTTGCGGATCAGTCTCCTGTCCCTCCAATCCATTCCTATTTTCTGCAATACACGCATTAATTTTTCCCAATTCACTCTATCAAACGCTTTTTCGAAATCTACAAAACAGGCAAAAACGTCCTGATTATATTCTATATTCCTCTCGACTAGTGATCTCATTACTGCAATGGCATCACGCGTACCTCTTCCTTTCCTGAACCCAAACTGATCATCCCCTAAGTAATCATTTGCCTTACTCTCTATCCTTTTGTTGATGATCCTGAGAATAACTTTAGCTGCGTGGGATATCAAACTTATTGTTCTGTAATCCTCACATGACGAAGCCTTTGCCTTTTTTGGAATAGGAACTAACACCGATCTCACAAAATCTTCCGGCCAGATTCCTTCCTCATAGATACTACGAATCAGTCCATATATGGCCTTCTTCCCACCTTTCCCTAACCATTTCAGCATTTCTACAGGAATATTGTCCACCCCCACAGCCTTATTTGCTTTCATCTCCTTTAATGCCCTTTCTATTTCATCGTCGAGTATGCCTGGACCTAAGCTATCTTCTTCTACGTCATGTTCCTTTTCTATGTCTAACCTTGTCGGCCTAAGTTCTTTACCATACAGTGTTTCTATATATTCCTTCCATCTCTCTTGGATTTTTCCTGGTTCAACTATTATCTTACCCCATTTATCTTTAACTGTTAGCACACATCTTGCCTTCTTACTTCCCGATAATAACTTAACCTTGCTGTATAGAGCACCAATTTCACCCTTCTTCTGTAAACTTTCCATATCCTCGCATTGCGTTTTCCACCATTCTTCTTTTGCTTTATTTGTGGCCCTTCTCAACTTATTGTTTAACTCTTTGTACTTCATTTTGCCTAACTCTGTGTTTACATTTTTCCATCTTCTTCTCTCATCCATCTTTGCAATCATCTCCTCCGTTACCCATGGTTTCCTTATCCTTTTCCCATTAACGGTTCCTATAGTGTCTTTAGCGGCTTCCAATATCCCTTTCTTGATACATTCCCATTTTTCTTCGATAGTACTCAGTTCTTTACCGTCATCCATCATTTTCTCTATAGCCTCCTGATACTCCTTCCTCGTTAATTCATTTACTGCTTCTAAATTCCATTTTTTAGCCCGCCGCCCTTGCCTTATCTTCTTGAAACGAACATTACATTTCATAACAACTAAATTGTGGTCAGAGTCCGCATCCGCTCCTGGGAAACTGTGCGAATTTATCACACTGTTCCTAAACCTGTGCCTAACCATAATATAATCTAACTGATACCTTTCTGAGTCACCTGGCATTTTCCATGTATACCTACGCCTTTTGTGGTGTCTAAACCATGTGTTAGTGATGACTAACCCCTGTCTCCTGCAGAATTCAATTGCTTTCTCCCCGCGTTCATTCCTCGTGCCTAACCCATAGTCCCCCACCTCACCACCATCTCTTCCTTCGCCTACCGTCGCATTCCAATCCCCCATCACTATCAAATGTTTCCCTGCAGGAACACTCGCGATGATATCCTCTAACTCATCATACATCCTATCGACTTCTTCCTCCTTGTGGTTGCTCGGTGACATGTATACCTGAATAATGACCAAGTTCGTCGGCTCTGCTTTAATCTCTACGAGTAAAATTCTATCTGTCGCTTGCTCTATGTTGACTACGCTTCTTCCTACCCCTTTATTTAAAATTACGGCAACCCCTCGTTGGCTCTCGTCCCCGCCGCTGTATATTACTCTATAATTGTCACTCCAGTAATCCCCGCTATCCTTCCATCTCACCTCGCAGAGGCCTAAAACATCTATGTTACCTCTTTCCATCTCTCGCTTAATATTTTCTAATTTGCCTCTCCTCAACATTGTCCTGACGTTCCAGGTTCCTATTCTAACTACTTTCGTCTTCTTCTGCATCTTCTGTCCTGCTGCTGTTATTTGTCCCCCGCAAGGATTTCGTGGGATGACGACCGCGGAAGCCTTGCCTCCCCCGCTGCCGGGCACGACACACGGCCCCTTGGGCCGAGTCCCGCAGTTGCCAGGACTCAATTTCTGTTTTGCGTCCATCATATTTTCTTGGGAATGATAATTGAGGTGGTTTCCCGTTGCCTTCCTCAATAGTGTTTTTAACGTGACACCATCACTTAATGGCCGCCCCACTGGGGTCAGACGCCATTGCAGCCGCCTCACTGAGGAACAGACGCTGCGTGGACTACCTTTCGTCTGGCTCCTAACCTTCGACCTATCTGGCATGGGTGACCCTTCCAGGAGTAATTATTATTACTCCCGCCAGCACAGCTCTAGGGGTCATCGGAACACACAAGCCCTTCCACCACGACAAGGTTGTAGTCCATGGGAGGGAAATATATATATATATATATATATATATATATATATATATATATATATATATATATATATATATATATATATATATATATATATATATATATAACTTTTGGACGGCACAATAGAACACAGAATAAAACAGATAACACGTAAAAGGACACTCACACTGTAGATGATTTGAGCTTTCGGCCTACTCCGAGGCCTTCTTCAGGTCAGACTGAGAGGTCTTGAGGGAAGAGTGCCTGGGGAGGGTAGGGGAGCGGAAGGTTTAGGGACTGTTGAGAAGGAAATTAAAGATGGCGGTTAAGGGTGGGAATTTAAAAGGATCGGAAATATAGGATGTATGCGGATTCGCGAGTTCTCACCTCTATGTTGGTGGCTGAATCGGTCAACATAGAGGTGAGAACTCGCGAATCCGCATACATCCTATATTTCCGATCCTTTCAAATTCCCACCCTTAACCGCCATCTTTAATTTCCTTCCCAACAGTCCCTAAACCTTCCGCCCCCCCTCCCCTCCCCAGTCACTCTTCCCTCAAGACATCTCAGTCTGACCTGAAGAAGGCCTCGGAGTAGGCCGAAAGCTTAAATCATCTACAGTGTATCCTTTTACGTGTTATCTGTTTTATTCTGTGTTCTATTGTGCCGTCCAAAAGTTATATTGCTCTCGTGAGTACTTCCGCATCATCGATATATAATATATTTATATTATTTATATATTTCGTGTTTTCCGAAAAAAAATAGATAAAGTAACAGGAACCACTCAGATCAACTAGGGAATAAATAATATAACACGAAATTTATAACATATAAACAGTCTTATGCGCAGTCTGTCTAGTATTGAATGAATTGTCATGTCTTCCAGAATAATTTAGGATTTTTTAAATGTGCTGAAAGTCTCCGGAAAACTGATCGGATTTTTTACTTACGAATTTTCTTAAGGGATTCTGTCTAGAAATTAACTACCCTTTTTGGAGGGGATATCAAACCAAAATCTTTCAACAATTTTTTTACATTGCTCTATTTGCCATACCAGTGGTATAAGCGTTTCCAAGATGGTCGTGAAGACGTTGAAGATGACGAATGCCCAGGGCGCCCCAGCACATCAACAACCGATGAAAACGTGGAAAAAGTGAAAGAACTGGTTATGAATGATCGCGGAATCAGTATCAGAGAAGTCGCTGATGATGTTGGCATGCCGATTGGCTCATGCCATGAAATATTTTCGAGTAATTTGGGTATATCCGATAGTGTGACAGCAAAATTTGTTCCAAAATTGTTGAATTTTGAACAAAAACAGCGGCGAATGGAATTTGCTCAGGAGTCACTAAATGAAATCAGCGACGATGCAGAATTACTGAAACGTGTTTTGACAGGTGACGAAACATAGGTTTACGGATATGACGTCAAAACTAAGGCTCAATCGTCCCAGTGGAGGCATTCTGGATCGTCAAGACCGAAAAAGGCTCGACAAGTACGGTCGAACGTTAAGGTTATGCTCACTGGGTTCTTCGATTTTAACGGCATAATGCATCATGAATTCTTGCCATGAGGTCGATAAGGAGTACTATCTACAAGTTCAACGCCGTTTGCGTGAAGCAATTAGAAAAAGATGGCCGGATTCGTGGAAAAACAATTCTTGGCTTTTGCACCACGATAATTCACCTACTCACACGTCATTTCTCGTTCGTGGATTTTTGGCCAAAAAAATACTGTAACGATTCCCCAGCCTCCATATTCGCCAGGCTCCGCGTGGCTTTTTCCTATTTCCAAAAAGAAGAGACCCTTAAAAGGCCGTCGTTCTGCAAGAATGGATGACATTAAATGCGCATCGTTGAAAGAGCTAAGGGCCATCCCAAAGATTGAGTTTGAGAAGCGTTTCGAGGATTGGATGAAGCGCTGGCACAAGTTCATCTGATGGGGACTATTTTGAAGGCGACAACATAATTGTAGACGAATAAATAAATATTTTTTTCAACAAAGGAAAATTCCCGTTTTTTTCCGAACACAGCTAGTATGTAGCTGAAACTTCATTAGTAGTCTACCGAGAGATTATGCTTGCTAAAAGAACCTTATCCGATACTATGAGCGCCATCTCTTGGATATTCTAAGGACTTATTGAACGACCCACGTACCTTCTTGATTCGGATAGTTTTTAACCATTCATACCAAGCACTATTTTAAATTATGAAAAATGGCATTGTTTATTAAGTAAAGGAACTAAACATTACATACCAAAAGGCATCTTTTTGTAACATTCAATTTTTAAATTAACTCAAAGCGATTTATAACTATAGGGTAAAGTAAAGAGAAATTTAGAATTGAAATATTTTATATTAATACTACATGTTCTGTTCGATTTATGCGTAATTATCTACTTTAGATTTGCTTCTCGTGCAAATTATTTTAATCTTTAAATTCCTAATTGGTATAGATAAATTTCCCTGTGGGGATTTGTATTGGTGGCATTTATGGAGAGAACTTAAAGGCTTCTGTGTATTTGACTTCATCAAGATAAACTGGTTTAACTCTCCTTTGTCTGTTGATGTCTTTGGTATTACATAAGTCCTAAATTTGATTAAATCTCATCCATTATGTCAAAAGGAAAAGGATACATCATAGCCATAATGTATATGCACTTATATAAACAAGAGGACAGTTCCCTGCAGTAAGTTTTCTATTTTGCAATTTCAATTTACAACTTTAATATAGGTTGAGGCAGCATTAACAAACTAGAAATTGTAAGATTGTTATGAGTGTAACATTTGTCCTACAAATGGATGCTGATTTTGATGGGCACTCCAAGTTATTTCAGCAACACATACAGTATCCATAGAATAATAATCTTTAGGAACAAGGAAATGAAAATTGTTTTGTAATCACGCAATAAGATTGATCTATAGAAAATATGGTGGAAGGACACACTTGGGTGGTTGGCAATGTTATTTTGATTTCGTTTAATCCACTCTTGACTGTAATGATATGAATAATTATTGGAAGCATTTCCGTATGTTATGTGTGTACAAAAATTGAAATTAAAGTGGCGTTGGCCTCCAATGAATTTGATCTATGTAGGTGTTCCCTTAAAAATATGGCACTCTCCTATTAATTTGGGAAATAACTTTTAATGACATAAGAAATTCTTGCTCTGCACAATTCCTTGGATCAAATTCTTATGCTGTGTATTTCATGCTGTCCTCTCTGCCCATTTTTACCCTTCATCTTACCCTATTGAGCAATACTCTTATTTCTTTAACATCTTGCTAAACATCTTTGAGTTGAAGCAAATCTTCTCAAATTGTTGCTCATGTAACCCTCTTTTATTCTCCTCTCTCTCTTTGTAGTAGTTCTTCAATGATCTTTCTCAAAAACTTAGCCTACAGGAACATGAGATTAAAAATCATTTAACCATGCTATCTTTTGACCATCCAACCCATTCTAGAGTCAATTGAAATTTCTCCTCCATTTTACCTGGGAATTGTAGGTATTTTATACTTTTGAGACCGCTTATTTTGCTTATATTTCTCCTCTTGATAATTGCCTTCATTTTTCCTATTTTATTTGGAACTATATCCAAGGAATGATTTTTTTTCTGCTTGCCACTGGCCACCATTTTAATTCAGCCTTCTTTTCGAGAACTTTTTTTCTGATTTTGCTTCAGGTGAGTCTAAGTTTTGACAGCTGGACATTGAGTGGAGGGCATTTTGGACGCACATAATCAGATGGGCACAAAGCTAAATGTTATTCAGTTGGAGGAAACAGGTCTCCCCAAATCTTCCCTTACCCATTATCCTTGTTTATTTTCTTCCTCTCTGAAGCACTGCTCTCATGTGCCCCTCATCTAAGTGGTGTATATTAGGTAAGTCCCCTACTATCCAAGGTGGACTTGACCCACCTGTGCTTAAGTTACTGGGTTCCGGATAGCTTATCTTTATTGACACTAGAGTGTTTAAATGATTATATACATATATTGCTCTCGTGAGTACTTCCGCATCATCGATATATATATATATATCTATATATATATCCTATATATATATATATATATATATCGATGATGCGGAAGTATCTATCATATATCTATATATATATATCCTATATATATATATATATATATATATATATATATATATATATCGATGATGCGGAAGTACTCATGAGAGCAATATAACTTTTGGATGGCACAATAGAACACAGAATAAAAAACACGTAAAGTGATACTCACACTGTAGATGATTTGAGCTTTCAGCCTACTCCGAGGCCTTCTTCAGGTCAGACTGAGAGGTTTTGAGGGAAGAGTGCCTGGGGAGGGTAGGGGAGCGGAAGGTTTAGGGACTGTTGGGAAGGAAATTAAAGATGGCGGTTAAGGGTGGGAATTTTAAAGGATCGGAAATATAGGATGTATGCGGATTCGCCAGTTCTCACCTCTATGTTGGTGGCTGAATCGGGTTGGGATTCTAGAACTGTTAGGGAAAAGCATTCGTCGAATGATAGGTTGTGTGAACTTGCGTGTAAAGGGATAGGAAGAGAAGAGAGTGAAGCAGAATTACAGGGGTAGCGGTGATTGTTCATTCGGATGGATAAGGGGGTAATGCATTCGCCTATGTAGAATGAGGTGCATTGTTTGCACGACAAAAGATAGATAATATTTTTTGAGAGGCAATTAGCGTGGGAACGGGGTGAAGGGACAATGAAGGGATATGGGGAGAGGGGAGCAGATCTGATCAGCAGACATGTTTTACATCAGGGGCGATTGCAGGTAGGGGAAATATGTGGAAATTTGTCAGGGCGGGGTGCCAAAGGGTTGGTGGATCTCAGAAGTTTTCTGAGATTGGCTGGTCGTCTGTAAGCGACAGAGGGGCATTGGGGCAGTAAGGATGTGGTCGCGTCATTGTCATGTAATATAGGATAAAGTTCTTTGAGAAGGGTTTTCAGTCTGTGGGATCCGGGGAAATAGGTTGTGCAAAGGTTGAGTCCAGCGTCAGATGTGGGGTTGTTATTCTGTGGTGTGTGTGGTCGGGTGGAGCGGTAGATTTTATCCTGTAGGAGCTTTTCTGGATAGCTGCGTTTGTGGAGTGCATGGTGTAGATTGTGGAGGTATTTGTTGAGGGCAGCTGTGGTGTTGCAAATCCGATGTCCGTGGATAGAGAGAGAGTTGGGAATTGAGCGTTTGGTATGAGAAGGATGACTACTAGTATAGTGTAAATATTGTTGATGATTAGTGGCTTTGATGTGTACTGAAGCAGTGAATTTGTTATTGTGAATTGAGATGTCTGTGTCAAGAAAGGTGATGGTGGAGTCTGAAATGGAATAAGTGAATTTAACAGTGAAAGAAGAATTTAAGGCCGATAGGAAATTGTCAAGAGACTCAGAGCCGTCCGTGTGTGACTTTTTATATATATATATATATATATATATATATATATATATATATATATATATATATATATATATATATATATATATATAACTTTTGGACGGCACAATAGAACACAGAATAAAACAGATAACACGTAAAAGGACACTCACACTGTAGATGATTTAAGCTTTCGGCCTACTCCGAGGCCTTCTTCAGGTCGGACCTCTGTCTGAGTCTGACCTGAAGAAGGCCTCGGAGTAGGCCGAAAGCTTAAATCATCTACAGTGTGAGTGTCCTTTTACGTGTTATCTGTTTTATTCTGTGTTCTATTGTGCCGTCCAATAGTTATATTGCTCTCGTGAGTACTTCCGCATCATCTATATATATATATATATATATATATATATATATATATATATATATATATATATATATATATATATATATACATACACACATATATAAAGTCACTTTCTTGAAAAACCCACGAACGTGCACAATAATGTAAATTCACTAACTAATCGACACAAACACAGAAACTAAAACATATAAAAGAGGGACTCACTGGTTCTCGAATTTTCGGTGGTGCAACCACCTTTCTCAAGAGGAATTAGGAACAGAACTCTATATATATATATATATATACCTAGAGGATTTCTTCGAAGTAACACGGAAGTGTTAAATAAAAAACTTAGACAGCAACACACAACATGAGGATACATAAAAGGAACACTCACAGATTTTATCTTGATAATTTCAACGGACTCGAACTCCGTCTTCTTCAGAAGATTGGTTAGGACTGACTGACAGGTGGTTCCCACCTATTCTCCCCTTCCCTCGTTCCTTTCTCTCTCTGTCCCACATACCTCTGGCTAGTCAGTCCTAACTAATCTTCCAAAGAAGACAGAGTTCAAGTCCGTTGAAATTATGAAGATATAACGTGTGAGTGTTCCTTTTATGTGTTCTCATGTTGTGTGTTGCAGTCTAAGTTTTATATATATTTTTATATATAAATATGATTATTTAATATTTTATACATTTACTCAGTTGTTCTACAGATTTATTTTTGAAGAGTTTTCATGCTCGTTATCTGATTGAAACTTTTTTGTTTTATTTTTTGATTAATTTTAATATTCTATTCTAGGAACTCAATAAGTAAGTAGTGGTGTTTGTGCATTAACTTCTCATCACTTTCTCCACACCTCTTCATCCATATTCCATTTTGAAATGGCCAGTTAAATATAATGGCCAAGGTTAATAAATATCTTGAAATGAAACATAACTTCTGTAAATTGGATGGATTAAAAGAATAACCTTTTTTATGCACAGATTGCACACCATATAGAGTGAATCAATGAACCAAAAACTGAATTATTTCCTTACACATTTTCAAATGTCTCCTTTTGATCACCATCTTTAATATAATCCTCATTTAATATAATCCCAATTTATTCTGTAATTATTCATTTTTTGCTAGACTCTGTATGCATATATTTTTAGTCAGTACTGATGCTATTTTCTTTTAGAGTCATCATTACGATTTTCTCTTAGACTGCAGCTTACGTCATTGTTATTTTAAAAATTTGGAATATATTTGTCATTTTGTAAAAACTTGAGATAGGCAATTTTTATGTTAGATTTTTAGACTTATATACTCTTTATTAACATTTGCTTTGTCACATCTTTCATTTAGTCAGCATTCCAAATACCTTGTTACTTCCTATGCTATTACTATTTTTCAGCATTTTTATATCAGATTTTAAGTTTCCCTATGCTTGTTAGTTTTAACTAAGGTATACTTTTATGGATACCAACCATCCTGCAAACATCTATAAAATAAGAAAATCTGATGTGTGACAGCTCTGGCCATTCATTACTCTCTTCCATTTATTTACATGATTTTGGATGCTTCAATCTTTAGCCTCTCATTTCAGAATATAATTATTTGCCTCTCATTTCAGAATTTTAATATTTACCTGCCTTCTGCAGCTGCTATCACATCTTGGCCTGTGTGCAGTCACCTTTGAAGGATCATCCTAGGATAACTCATCTTTTGCTGTTGGCCCTGTCAGGCATTGTACAACCATCTAGCTGCCAAACCCAACTGAACTTTACTGAGCTGAGCTGAGAACTTTACTGTATTGTGGTAAGTTGTGGGGCCTGTTCAGACCTTAGTAGTCCTAGTAATTAGAAAGATAACTCCAGCATTCCAGCATTTTAATTTGAGCATAACTATTTGATGAACTTTGAATCATTTTGATGAAGAATAAAACATTTTCAGATCTCTACCCAATGTGTTGCTTCTGAACCTCCATACTGAATGGGAGCTTGTGTTTTAGTTTGAAGAGAATAGTTGGAAAAGAAAACAAAAAATTCATAAAAATATATTATTTGCTTGGCATAATTAGTGCTCTGCATAAAGCCAAAATTGCAAGTAAATTATTCATGAACACCTTTTAAAATGTATGCAACTGTCTAAAGTAAACTCAATAAGAGCCCTGCTGTATTTACTGTGATCAAAAATTGAATTTGACTGTGCATATCAGGCTGAAAAAAATGTTATAATTGATCACTAATGTTCAGCTCTATTTGTGACCTCAATTTTTTATACTCAACCCCATAATCCAGTAATTCACAAGAGGTTGATTATTTCAAATTCAACAATCAATTCCTTCTATTCTAGGACTTTTTGATGGCACTAATCTGATATCCTCTTTGTCAGGAATTCAACATGATGGTGACTGACAGCATAGAAGATAGATGGTATGATTTAAAAGTAAGATGACAAGAAGAAAAGAAAAACTGAAAATTTATAGATGAGAGGTAGGTTTTTCATCAGTACTTTCTGTGTAAATTAAAATGATCTCGGCAATAAATAAAATGAATTTTCCCAAAAGGTCAATGGTATAAGGTCCCTGTCCTACCTAAGGTTTCCCAAGAAAATTTGGTACCCGAAAAATCATGAAGCTTGAGGGAAACTACTGAGGAAGTCTAAAGGCATCACCCAGAATCAAACCTAGACCCTCTCGTCATTAGCCATATCTACTGAACTACCTCACCCCTGTATGGGATACACTGAGAGGATTAAAGGAGTAAGTAAACCCATTGAGAGAGACTTAAATATGGAGAGATTAATCATCCTTGTTTATCATAGAGGAGTCCTAATAATGACTGGCATATAATCATTTTGAATGATGCTAACCCTTGGAAAAAGTAATATTATTTGAAGGGAAATACTTTCTTCAACATTCATTCAAAGAAATTACTATATTATAAATGTGGGGTTATTATTCCCTGACTTGTGTGTTTTATAATGCTCATTGTTTATTTGGTAAATATTGTGGAATAAGATAAATAGGTTAAAAGAGGCTCTGCTAGGAAATATAGTAATTAGGTCTTGATCATTAATCATTACTGGTATGCATAAAGTAATGAGAAACTCATATAATTTATGAATGCTAATGGGGTATATTTGGGGTGAATGGATTTCAAGGTCTTGAGCAGAGAAGAGTAATAATAGATAATAAACATAGAGCAGTGCAACGGAGTGGACTGAAGGGATAGGCATGTAATTCAAAAGGATGTATTTGCTCACTGTGTGGATTACAATAACTAATTTCAAAAGATTACTGGACTACATTAATGAAAATGAGTCACCCAGAGGAAATTCTAAGGAGGCAGAAAAGTGGATGGAGGAGATATTGAGATGTAATGAGGTGCTGAAGATCATGATAGTTAGTGAAGCAGCCATAGTGATAGGGTGGGGGAAGTGGGGTAAGCCGATGTTGTGAAACTCATGGAGCATGCAAATGCTTAATACTTATACTGACTGAACCAAAAAGACTTTCAATGTAATAATAATTATTTCATATTCCGGATTCATGTTAAATTTCTTCTCATTTCGTCCTGTAACAGCACAGGATAAAAGGTTTCTTCCTGCAAATGCTTGATAAGGAGTCCACTGTTTATAAGATTACATTTGAGGTTTTCAAAAGTATAAATATATCATCATATAATGTCTTTGGTCTTGAAAATTTCCCTCTGGTTTGATAGGTCAGATCAATTTAATTTTTTCATTTCCAAGTTGAAACCAAACAATTTTTTATAGGCAAGCATACTTCTGTACTCGAAATAGCTGAAATATTTGTCTTTGTTCAGATAGTTTCCTTGTTGATTTAATGCATATTGGATATACTAAAAATTGGCTGATGAGGGTAGTGTAACATCTTAGTTGACTTCTGGGCATGGTCAGTTAGCTTTCGCTTGAATACGGGTAGGTCTAAGGAATGGGTACATCCAGCAGTGCTTTCTTCTTTTTCCTCACTGCACATTGGAAGCTGCTATCGACTTCTTGAGCTCAATGAATTCCTTTAGCAATGACTAAATTTATTTTGGACTAGCTTCCTTGATCGCTTTTTTGGGCACTGCTACAACATCCCCCTACATCAATAATTAGGTTTGCTATATAGAACTAGCACAATGATATTGGGATGGCATGCATTGATTTGAAGATTGTCACCAATTTCTGCAATCTATCTTTGATGCTTTGATTTTTAGCTGTAATGGCTAACATATTTTAGCAGTAGTCTGCCAGATTAGGATTGGCTTTTTATGGTCCCTGGAACTAAACACTGTACCCCAATCCTCAAAATAATATAATACGAAACATCATCAAACACCATGAAAAGTCTAAAAAAAAACTCCTTTAGCTCTATATGCCTTCAACCTCCCTTAATTCCATCTAGAGTGCTTATTATTTCCATCATCCTATCTTTCTTTCCCAGAATTCTTCTCTCTGTTCCTGTCCTCAGCACAGATTATCCCAAAGTAGCTATGGCATTTATTAGTCCTGCCTTCTTTGAATTTCTTCCAATAACCTTCACTCTTCCCTACCGTGCCTAGAACTTCTTTGCTTGTTTTCCTTTCCATCCATTTTATTTTTTCTAGTCTTCCCCATGCTCTCATCCCAAGCGCCTCCATCTATGCTTTTCCTGTTGCCTCAATAAACAAGTTTCGGAGCCATTTTCTCCATATTGCAGTTTTCACTAGTCTTTTGGCAAAAGAATAGGGAAGAATATGTCTGCAAAAAAATGATAATGTAAAGGGCAGAACTTTATTGCTTTATTCAACTCATTTTTCTATGAAAGCTTAAAGTAGGTAATTTCAAAGAAGTGGGTTTGGGACTGCAAATGGTGCTTAAGTGTTAACTATGTCCTAATCTAAACTGACCATTACATGTTATAATACATCCATATCAAAATAATTTTGCCCTTGTGAATTTTACCATGAACAGACTTTATTGTACATCTGGTTGACAGACATAGAATTCAGACATCATGGAATATAGGGATTTATGGGTTTGAGGTAGGATAAAGAGAAAATAGCATTTGCTAATTTCTAACGAAAAATATACATGCTGCATAGCCAGAGCACCAAAGAAAAATCAACTGCCTGTTAGGGAATAAAATCTGATTCCTCTGCATTAAAGGTCTATCTTTCCCAAGGTGTCATACTGAATTAAGAGGAACAGATATTAAAATTTGGTGCACCAGACTGCAAATCATCATGATACCACTTGTAAAACCTGGTGTCATTGCTTGGCTGGCCATTATTTACTGCAACTATCAATGAAAGGTAGAAGGAAAGGTGAGTATGGGTAGGTATCAAATATTACATGCAAAAAAAGGCTTTAGAAAGAAATGAATTAATGAAGACGAAATAAAAGAGGTAAAAATTATGACTGTTGATATAATTTAATGAATGAGGCATTGATCATTTCTTCTCACGAAGGAATTGGCATTTTTATTCATTTGGAAATTCATTTCATCAATATTTTGGATTTTGATAGTCAGATAAGCATTAAAAACCATTAATCTTAGAGTCTTAATCAAAGGTGAAGTCACATACCGATTTTCACTGTTGATGAAGATTTTATTTTATGCTCCATCCATTACATTGTCATAATAATTAAAAAAAATTGAATTGAAGGAGGTGTTTCATGTAAACATTAAATTCTTAGGTAAGATAATTGGTTTAAATAAATAAATAATTTTAAGTAAATTTACTCATTCCATTACATTTTTTTAACTGTAGTAATTTGTCTTTTTAAGACAATAAACCTGTCATCATGCATATAATATTATCATGAATGTAAAAACACGATTTGCAGATGCACAATTGCATAAAAGATATGTTTTCCTGCATAAAATATGCCATAAATATTGAAAAAGAGAGCTAATTACTACGCCTTAAAACAAGGGTTAATTTGGTTTATTAATTGAAAGCATTAGGGCTAAATTCAGACGTGATTGAAGTAATTTCAATCATATCATTGTGCCTCTAAAAGAAACTTATATTACTTTTAACTTATAAATGTAGATTATCGCACGTCCCTGGCCGTAGATCGAAACCTAACCCGCGACACTATTGCCCACACCATCGCCCTTCGAGAAGAAACGAAATCCTCACGACTTTCCATTTCGAAGATACCGCCTGGCAATGAAAGCGCCACGGAATGCCCCGCGCGACGGTGGCGGAAATCGGCCCTAATTTCCTCGCGAAAAGCAACCCTTTGGGCACTTTTTAACCCTTTACCTCAATCCTTCGAAAAACGCGAATTTTCTCGGGGAAAAAAACAGCTCATTTTAGACGAAAAACGGCCGTTCAAGGTCATGGAGTGGGGAATCAGCGGAGCCAGAGCTCGCTCAAGGTTACCCCGAGGGTCGTCAAGGACACTTTGGAGAAGTTAACTGGGCCAAGGGATGAGCCCCCTTTTACCATAGCCAGGAAACAAAGGAGTAAAGAGAATGATAGCCAGATTTATTTCCGAGCAAATTAACTCCTCAATCGCATAACGCAGAAAAGAGTTTAGGGCCTCGTTCAAGAGCCAATGAAGATTGCAGTTTTATCGTCTTGCAATTAGGTCAGTGCGGGTCTCAGGGAAGTAATTACTTGGCACTTACTTCATCGGATTATGAAAGAGAACGATTGATACCCTATTTATCCGAGCTAACTTTCTTTCCATCGACCGTAGAAATTCGTTTAAAAAACGCCCGTGATCCTCGCATTGAGCATATCGTGATTATGCGATCACCAGTAATTCATTCCCAATCATTATAATTTTGGAATTTCGATCGCGCTCGCCTTTCGAGCAGAAGCGTGTGATCTCCCAGCGGTAGCGCGGCCGGGTCGTACTGAGCCGATTTGCAAATGTTATGAATACCTGTAACTGATGATCAAGGCACCGACAGATTGTCGTAATCGATCGTTCTTTACCATTCCGCGATCTTCTCACTTCCTTCATCGGATTATGAAAGAGAACGATTGATACTCTGTTTATCCGAGCTAACTTTCTTTCCATCGACCGTAGAAATTCGTTTAAAAAACGCCCGTGATGCTCGCATGGAGCATATCGTGATTATGCGATCGCTAGTAAATCATTCCCAATCATTATAATTTTGGAATTTCGATCGCGCTCGCCTTTCGAGCAGAAGCGTGTGACCTCCCAGGGGTAGCTCGGCCGGGTCGCACTGAGCCGATTTGCAAATATTATGAATACCTGTAACTGATGATCAAGGCACCGACAGATTGTCGTAATCGATCGTTCCTTACCATTCCGCGATCTTCTCACTTCTTTCATCGTATTGTGAAAGAGAACGATTGATACTCTGTTTATCCGAGCTAACTTTCTTTCCATCGACCGTAGAAATTCATTTGAAAAACGCCCGTGATGCTCGCATGGAGCATATCGTGATTATGCGATCGCTAGTAAATCATTCCCAATCATTATAATTTTGGAATTTCGATCGCGCTCGCCTTTCGAGCAGAAGCGTGTGATCTCCCAGCGGTAGCGCGGCCGGGTCGTACTGAGCCGATTTGCAAATGTTATGAATACCTGTAACTGATGATCAAGGCACCGACAGATTGTCGTAATCGATCGTTCTTTACCATTCCGCGATCTTTTATTCATTGAAAAATGTATGTTATGTTATTCTTGGGGTGTAGTCATAGGAAACATCTTCGTTTTCGATAATAATTCGGAGAACACAGTTCAGCCGCGTGCACATCGATGTTAAATAAAACCCATTGAGGCTTAATTTCAAATTATATCTGTCATGCTTTTGTACATCGCTACGCAATGCTAAAGGAAAGCACCGAATCCTTACATAGACATTTTGAAGTACTCTTAACGGACCTAACTTTCTTAATACAGATCGTAGAAATGTATTAAAAAACGAGCGTGAACTGCGGATCGAGTAGATCACGATTTTGCGATATTAGGAATATTAGTATAGTAATAGGAATTAAGGAAAGAGAATGATAGCCAGAGTTATACCCGCACTAATTCGAATTTCAATCAGAAATAACTTCGGAGGTAATAAGGAACGTATTTTTACCGCTGAACGATTAGTTGTGTGTGGGCCTCCGTGAAGCAATTATTTATTTATTTATTCCTCCGATTTTGAAAGCGGAAGATTGCTACTAAGTTTACACAAACTAACTTTCTTTCAGAAGCATTTTTTTTAGGTAAATTTTTTGGTAAATAGGTATACTTATTTACATGGAAATAGATATGAGGAAAAGGGATAGGAACATATTATATATATATATATATATATATATATATATATATATATATATATATGTATGCATACTGACACAACTACCAAATAAATATTTTATGACTCCTAACAAATCACAATCCAGCAACCAACTCTACATGTGTGTTTTATTTGTTTGTGTTTCTTTGTGATTTTTTTCATGAACAATTTCTCGCTTCTCCGTTTAAATTATTATTCACATCCATGAGACTTTCCTTCATGATATATTCTAAAGCATTTAATTTCTCTATAAGAGCTGAACTTTTTACTTTAAATCTCTCCTTGCTATTACCTTAATACAAGACCATTAAATATCAGTGTAATAAATTTAGCAAAGTAAACATTTATTTGGAACGAGGATTATACAGTCATGATACATCTTGTTTTGTTTTCACTGCTTGCACCTGCAACTCATGTAATGGAGCCAAGAATTCTTGAAACTGGACATCATTGTCTTCTAATGCATGCTTGGAATGGCGAAGTTAGGTGTGATTACTCTTTACTTCCCTTATTGTAGTTTTTTAATTCTTTCCCACTTATCTTCATCATTTATTCTCACCCCCATTTTTACTATTTTTATTTTTGTACATAATTCCAAAGCAATTTTAATCCCATGAGAGATTTTTTTGCAAACATGTACTTATAAAGATGGCCTTATCCTTCCTGGTATCTTGAAGGAATTCACTAATTTGAACTTATGCTATCGATGCCAAACTTTTTAATTTTTGCTAACGTCTGTTCTAGTTGATCAGTTTCTCATTGATAAACTATGTTTATAGTTAAGTTTGTGTGTCATTTTACCGAAGAGCACTCAATAAGTGGTGTAGATGTATGTCCACCCAATACACCTTTCTTTAATTATACAAATAGGGACCAAGTTTGATTTTTTAATATTTAGCCTTTTTAGTTTTAAGGTGCCAACAATATCATATGCATTGAATGACAACAGTAATTATGTTTCTAGTTTATTGTCTACATCTGAGAATCATCTTGTTCTTACAGCTTAAAACAACTTACCATACGTTCCTGGTAGACACACCCAAAATCTCTGATAGGGTGGCTCTGAGAGCAATGCTAAAATACAAAAGGCCAGCTTGAAAACATATAAAACATTAAATAAAAAAAACATACTTTTGACCACTTTCTCACGAAGAAAAATTAGAACTTTAGTGTTGACCAATTGGAGCATGTTTTAAAATATCATAGGTAAGGAGGCAAAATAAAAGAATATTCATTTTTCCAATTGAATTTATTAAAAACATGTAAAACAGGTGGTGGTAACTAACACTCCTATGTTTGACTAGCAAAGAATTAGTAGGATGTCTGCCATTTCACAATTACTCAAGGAAAGAGAGATGTTAATCCTTAAGCAGTAACAGAACTTGTGTGCCATGAACATTGTCAACTCTTGCAGTACAACAGTTTACATAGTAACATGTTCTTACAAATAAAAGGAATCACAATGTGCATAAATACATAAATAGTATATTATCAGGAAGTCATAAGCAAGTTCAACTACATAATGAATATTTGATGAGAAATATTTTAAGCAACATTGTCTTTTATGTTTTCCTCAATAAGACAATCTTTCTTAATTACCAATATATTTGTAATCCATTTATAAAACATATTTTAAGAAGCTATGCACAAATGAAATACACATGCTTCAAGCAGTGTGGCATGTCAAACTGAAACTACCACTACTTTTCAAAGAAATAAATTCAAAAAACACAGACGGAATTTTTAACCAAAACAAGTGATGGAATATTGAATATTTGTGCTATCACATAAAAATATTTATTCCTGTGCATATCTACAATTCAAAGAACATTTGGCACTGTGGTATAACTTTCAATGCAATTTCTACAAGTACAAAAATGTCTCAAACTTGCAAATAGTATAAATTATCATTTATATCAATCATCTATTACTTTTTGCTTGATATATATCGCAAAAATAGTTGACATATTCACTCAATGTATTTAATTGGACCAGTGACATATACATGATTTTTCCAAGGGGGAGGATATTTGGCATCAGAGATTTGTTATCACCTATTTTTTTCAGGGGTACAGAAGTATATTATACAATAATGCAACAGCCATTCATTTTTTTACCTTTCAATTAATGTGACAAAACACAAATACTTTCTAACAGTGTAGCTGCATATTTGAGAGAAACAGTTTTGAAAATTTCTAGGAAATCTGGTAAATACTTGTTTTGAGGTGGATGCTATAGCTTCAGATTCTATGTATTTGCTCATTTCTTTAAGCAGTACGTAATAATTATATTTTTGCTTGTGAAAATAAAACGCTAATGAATAGTAATCACTATGGAATTCATATAACAGTGAATTAGACAGAAGCAAACAGTAGTTTCAAATCACACTGTTGTGTATGAGAAATTAATTGAACATTAATTGCAAAAGTGGAAATCTATCTTGGAATACATCCTTTCTGTATTTTTTTTTAAATAGGGATTAATATGTTTTCAATCCTCCAAAAATAAAAGTCAGCATTTATTTTTTTAACCCTGAAATACAAGCAATAGAAATACATGCCAAGTGGGAAGGATTTATTCCCTCAATCCTCTCCGTGTGTACACCACTGATTTGGACGTTTATAATAGATAAATGCACACTATTATCTCATTCTATACATCTCTGAAATTACTAATATTTTATTATTGTTTTGATGACCAAATATTTAATATTTTCAATGGAAAAATTACTTTTGATTGAATTTTTAAGACGAATCAGTCACTTATATGTTGGCTTGATTGCATTTTTTACGTACAAATATCAAGCATATTTGATGGCTTATTTTGAATTTTGTAAAAAATATATAAACTTGGATAGTATTTACTTATCTTTAAAAAACACTTGTGTATACTTATACATGCTCACAATTACATATTCTATCGCTTGTTAAGGTGGTCCCTTCAATTCGATTGGATGATTTTCCAGTCTCATGGAAACAATTTAGGTATGCAATAGAGAGAAAACATACCCATATTCAAACTACTTTTCATATTAAAAATCTAAATTTTATGATTTTCTCATGTCAATGATCCTTTGGAAAGATTAACACCTTAACTCAATCAGTAGTAGGCATTCATTTTCCTATTAAAAAAAGATCAGGTCAAAGGGACAAAGCCATCTTTCATTTGAGGGCTGTAAACTAATTGATTTGTGAAGCATTATTGTTTTTCCTATTCAATTCAGGGGACTAAATTATGACTGGATACTGAAAATAATGTTTAAACATTATTATTATTATTAGGTAATCTACCGGTAAAAATGGTTTTGGAAGGAGAGGTAGAATGCTTCCGGAAGGCAAACCTATAAAATTCAGTTTGGATTACAAAAAGAGGTACCTTAATCGTTCCTGTAGAATTATATTATTTTTGTAATCTGGTATGAACTGTTTTCTATTTTCACTTTACTGATGAAAACCTAATGTCATATTTCATTGAGCCAAACAAATGGAATGTAGTTAACATTTATATGTGCATGGATAAACTACAATGGAAATGTGGAAAATTAGGTTTGCACGTTATGCCCATTGACATAAAAGATGTAGAACATGAATCAGAGGACGTAAATACACCAAATTCTTATTAAATTAGGACCTATTTTCAATTTCAAGTTGCACGAGGAATTTTTGAATAATCAGATTATTTTCAATAACCTCATTTTGACGAGCCTACTTAAAATTATAAAATCCAATGAGCAGATGAACAGCTGGCTAAGTGAGCATTTAAGCACACGTTCCAAAGAACAGCCTGATGCATCAAGAATCGAATGTAGAAGTCATTTAAAAAGAGCCTGATGGCTGAATTGAACCACGTAGTGAGCCTAACCAGGAGGCCTCCTTGCTACACTGTGAGGCTTGCACAGTAAAAAAACTTCATTTCTCTTTACTTGTACAATTATTGATGCAAAAACATGGAAATTAGGTACAATTATAAAAAGATTTAACACCTTCATTTATTCTTTACTCTCCTAATTTAGCATCTTCACAAACTTGGTAGTGAACTGAATTCTTGTGGAATCTGAATGGTATTTTTGCAATGAGCTATGGAAAATTTGTGTGTACAGTTGATTGTGGTAATGAAGACATAAAAAGGAGACATCATTATAAAGAAATTCCTTATGAGCATCACTTTGATCACATCCCTTGCTGCAATTGGACTAGGAGGGGATCAAGTCATCAGACTGGCTCTTTACAAAGCAAGGTACAGTCATATTCCTGTCTCATTGAGCAACCATTGCTTCAGCATGTAAAAAGGAGCAATACTTTCGCTAATCCCACACCTACACTTGTACATGTTGCCCAAATACATTGATTGTTAGTTGAGTAGAGACAGAATTCTGGAATGAGTAGGCATGACTTTATGAAAACGGTGAAGTCTTACATTTATGAACAGGACTGAGTCTGGGATCAAGGTTCACAGGTATATTCAATAGCAATTTTGGAAAAGTCAGATGCCATCATTTGATTGTATTATATGAGCGATTAGCTGAAGTCTTCTTTACATGTTTGTTTAAAAATGAAGTCTAGGTGTCAATAAAAAACTCATCCTTATAAAACTTGGGTTTTGAAAGATGGCATAGGTAATATGAAATTATATGAAGATTGGCACATAAATGAGGAAATATTCTTATCTATATATGTATATGCCTATCTATAAATAAATGCATAATACATATGTACATAATTACATAATTTTAAATGCCTGCATATTCAAAAAACAACAAAATCTTCCCAAAAAGCAATGTCCCTGCAGAGGAGTTCATAGAGAAGGGAATCAGATTTGATGAGAGGGAGAAAGGAACATGGGGTGAGCCCTATGGAAATCCTAAAATTCCATGTCTCCTGAAATTGAATGATGTCATTTTTACACATCAGAGAGTCCTGCATTAGTGGCTATATGTGTATCCATATTATTTATGAAATAATCACCATAGATGAATAATTAAAAAATAATGTTTCCTTATTAAACAGTATTAGGGACATGTGTGCTCCCCCTCACAGTGCAAGGAGTCAATTCTTTTTTCAAAATCCTAATTCCGGATTAATTTCAGTGATTTTAGTCTCAAAATATGAATCCCTTTAATGGTATCAGAGGAGAGCGATTAACAGTTTTACTTTCCTTGGATCCTTTTTATTTGTATCGCAATGGCAAGACCAATGTCTCATGTGATAAATAAATGTAATTTGAACTACTTTGGTCAACCTTGCAAATAGGCAACCAAACTTTTAAATACATATGCTTATTCCCCAACAAGAGCATGGACTTTCCTTCAGCACATATGAAACATTTGTTTTTGTGGATGGTTAATTATTTTTCAGCGGTAACCAACTGGTAAAGAAACCTTTTGGTAAACCACAAAAGCTCATTGTATATGTTTACTTTTTGAATGAAATCTTTTTTAAGGACTTGGTTCAAAATTCTATCCCGAAAAGTAATTTATGAATGCAATATTCAATTGACACATGAAATGAATGAATATAAATCTTAAGTTTCAATCTAACCAGATGGCATGACAGTATCACTTTTCAGCTGCTTAAGATAAAATCATAAATTAAAAAAGAACACAGGCAATATACGAATGACTTAAAGACCCTACAGCCTAGCCTAGCCTTATCCTAGGAACTGCTCATAGCCAGCCTATCAGGTCCTATTTAATAAATTTTGGATATTATGACTCTAATTAGTAAAGTATGAAGAGCCTACACTTAATATTACTGAAGTATCTTTGAATGAGATATTTGCGCACAGAAAATTTCAACGAGAAATTTCGAGTGTCACCACATCATTAAATTACAGGAAATAGAATATAAATGTTACTTAAGCAACTCTACTGATGCAAACATTTAAAAGTGCTCATGCTGTTCTCATTTATCTCCTGATATATGAATCTATACATTGAGGAATTTAAAGGTAAAAAATTTAGTTACTTCTATTTGTCAGTCATCACATTTATAATATATATCTACTTTTTTTCCAGAGGAAAATATAGAATCACATTTCAAATGAATAGATAGGAAGGTATGCAGAATGTATGAATTCAGAAGTATCATATAATTTTTGCTAACCCTAAAAACTATTCTGTCCTACCCTCTAAATGTTTCTGAAATAGATTGAAATTGATTAGTTTAGTCCTCAAATTTACAATAAAACCATTTACCACTGATATTGAATCTTTAGTTTGCATAATTAAGAGTGGCTGGTAAAGTCACCAAATGTTTACAAAACTTTCTCTGACTACATTAGTATTAAACTTGTACTCCTAAATCTGCTGAAAGATTGAGAAATGCATATTTTGTGCTTTGAATAAAATAGATAAGAAATTCTGTGATACTTATTACTGGATACTTTGTGTAGTTCTTTTAATATGAGTGCCAATTATTGGCAATTTCCTTCACAAGCACATGATACTCCAAATCCATCAGAGTTGCATCTTTTACAGAACTGGTAGTTTATTTTAGCCATGTGCATCAGCTGTATTATGCACCACAATAACCATGGCTTTTAAGCACCATTGAAAAATCTTCCTACCACCCAGGGTTCATCATATAATCATGGAAGGCATTGACATACAGTTGAGATATATATTCTGGCTTTGTGTTTTTCTGACCCTTGAAAAAAAGAAGTCAGAACAGTATATGCTGAGCATTCTCACTGGACGCACGGAGATTGTAGATAAGTATCAATTTTTAATATTTGAATACCAGTTATATGCTGGAAGAATAAATACATTTCATAACTATGATAGGTACTTAGTGCTTACACATAACGGCTTATATAGAATTTCAAAGAACTTTAACTGTTTATAGATATCACTCTATCATAGACACATGGTCCATTTAAATTTGTATTGCTAATCTTTGGTCATATTCACATATAAAATTCTTACATAACTCACATTTATGTGGGTATATTAGAAAAAAAACATTTATTCACGCATTTACAATGAATGCTCCACTATCTATTTTATTCAGCCAAAATGCAAACTAATTTAGTCATCAATTCATGTCATAATGATACTCATGATGCTGTACTGATAGCCTTGCATTATTGAATCAATTTAAGAAAGGCAGAGCAGAATGATTATTCTAGCAAAAGACAAAGTTAGTGCACCCTCTTAGAAGAGAAACTTATATCATGCTCATTTATGCTCACTCCTACACCAGATTTGTAATCATTAAAACTTTCACTGCCAATTATTGCCACAGTAGTGCCATCAGTGATGCTTTCCTGGTATGCATTGCATGTCATGGAATTGAAATGTCTGAATGAATGAAATGAAAAAGGAAGAATTTAACTGATTCAGTTAGCAGTGAAAAAGTTAACAGTACATCTCATGAAACACAACAAGAATACTTTAACATAAAGTTGGTCACTTTATGCTTATGCTTTAGTAACATATGCAGTACATATGGAAATGTACTACACGAAAGTGTAACTTGAAACTTAACATGACAAAAATTCTTAATCTTTCAGTTAAATTCTGGGAATAATCAATTCAAATGGGCAGTTGCTAGCATAAGCAGATAGCGTAATGATACCTGGCTAATAGGAAGACATCTAGAGGACTTACAAAATACTTTCTTGCATCATGGCGACAAAATCAGCCCTAATTTTTTTGCCCTTATTAACAACCCACTGTGATTATTAACTAATCACAACTTTTACAACATGTGCATACAACTTTTATTGCAAAAATACATATAAATTTAGCTTCAGAATTGGAATAAAGTCTCCAAAAATGTATGCACCCTTATTCTTGTGGTTGAATTTCTGGTCAGTGCAGGTGTTTAGTTTCCATACTGATGCATGTCTGATTTTTTGTGCCTTAGCAAAGAGTTTATCATTTTTGTTATGGCTAGAGTGCAACATAATTTGTTAAATAAATGCCCTTAAATTTGGCAAGAAACTGTCTCTAACCAAGACAGAAGAATATAGTATTTTGCCTCAATATATATAATTTTAGAAAAAAAAACAATGATTACCTGTGAGCAAATGGTCATATAAAATGAATTTGTGATTCTACCATAGATAATTCATGATTAGTTAAATAATTCTCCAGTTTATACATGCATTGGTTCCTGTTGCCTGAAATGTCTCTTATCAAATGCATTTCCAGCAAAAATCAAATAAAAGACAAATATAAGCTCTTATATTTTCAATTACCATAAAATAGTCCTGAATACTCTAGGACATCCTGTGCCATTTCTGTGAACTAAGCTGTATGTTATTCAGATTGTTTTTTTATGTCAATATAGAATTTGGAGCAGATGATTCCTATGTTTTCAATATATATGACACTCAAAAATGAATGTTCCAAGAACATTTTCTTCCCTCTATAATATTTTTTTTCCAACAACAATTCTGATTTGTTTTTGAAATTGAGGTTACACATGTTATGCCTGTTGATTCTCACACAGCCACAACATAGTTATGAGAAAGATCTAGAAACTTCGATATTTTAATTCAACAGAAAAGTCATGGCAACAATTTACGTTAACTTTAAAAAAAAAAGACTCAATTGGTTTCCTCTTCCTGTTGGGTAATTTTTGTTGAAACAATGCTTCGTGACTTTGTTTTTTACAGATTTAGAATGGGAAAGTTTCTTAGAATATCATGCTCAATATATTTCTACTCTGATTACAGTGCAGAAACTTTACTCTGTGTTCTCTCAAAGTATAGATTTAGTTTTCAATTCAATGCAGTTTTCTTGCTGTCTGATTTTGTATACTTTTCCAAAAGATCAACATCAGCCATTTTGCAAAATAAATCAATCAGAATGTAACTATCCATTTCTATTCAATGCTGACTGCTGTTCTCTAAATTTTCTCCATTATTCATAATGTTTAATAAATCCTTTTTGCCCTCAATATATATTAGGAATACATGCTTGTTGGCAACTCCGCCAAATGAATTTTGACAGAAATGTGAGCATTTTTCTTAGGTAGGTAGGTATAGTTTACAGGATACAAAACATCTTTGCAGTCCAAGGCATATATATCAATACACACATCAAAATTTGAGAGTGCATCTCAAATCAGGCACCCAATTAGTTTACGGGGGGGGGGGGAGAAGAGGGAAATATTGAAGCAAAGTTTGGCTGAGAAATAAAAATTTCATTGTGACTGGGATGCTTTGGAAAATGACTGAGCAGGCTTTGAGGCCATACCCATTGGCATTGGTGAATGTGCCAAATCTAAAGATAGTCAATTCATTAGATTGCTGTTTCACTTTTGCAGATATTGTGCATTAAATTTTTATCACATTTGGTAAATGGTGTAATTATTGGCAAATATCAGTAGATTAAAAAGTTCAATCAAAAGCCATGGCATCAAAACAGGAATGAAAAGTATTGACATTTGATCAGTGCTTTTCAATTACTGAAATAACTTTCAACGAAAATCACTCACTTCAATGATCATCACTTAAATGGATGTGTTAACAGCCACATATAATTTTGAAAATAAATGGCAACACAAACCACTATTGTAACAAAAAATATTCAACATGACTATGTACTTAAAATCAGTAACAACACTCAATCTAACTGCAAGAAAATGGGTATATCATTCTTTCAATGGGAAATTCCCCAAAAATTCCTTAGGAATCATCAGTTACTCTTTATAAAATAATCTTGCAATAACTCCATGTACCACAGAAGTCATTACTGAAGCTTGTTTGGTTAAGAAATCTTTATGCACATGTGCGTCTCACTATTCACCTTACACTCTTGCCACCATCAGGAGTACCCTCTCCAGTCATCTCCCGCAGGGCAGACAGGCCACCAGCTTCCACATGTATGCTGTAAGCAAGATAAGACAATACTATAATAGATATTAACATTGCATTTTAACTCAGAACATGTGAATTTCATTAGAGCTGAAAATTATTTCAAGTCCATTGCCCACTGCACGTTTCATTAATCATTAGAATTACATGTTCATATTCCTTTTAAAGGGTCGTGGTAGTCCAGGGGTAGAGTGTAAGACTGCTAACCAGAGGGCCTGGGTTCGATTCCTGGGCAAACTTCTCTGGGCACCTGCAGCTCCACCTAAGCTGTGTGATTTTTTGGGTACCAGATCTTCCTGGGAAACCATAACCAGCACAGGGAAAGAACTGGACCCCCTACCCTGATATATAAATTTCACACGCTGTCGGGCTTAGTACTGGGTGAACTCTACCATCGCCTACTAATATTTGAAATACGCCTTTAATACTTGAATGTTCTGCTTGAATCCAAATAATATTAAGGATAAATATTTTATTGTGGACTCCCATAAGCTCGACAGCATGTGAAATTCACACATCAGGGTAGGGGGGCTAGTTCCTTTCCCTGTGCCGGTTATGGTTTCCCAGGAAGATCTGGTACTGGAAAAATCACATAGCTTGGGTGGAGCTGCAGGTGCCCAGAGTGCCTTCCCCAGGAATTGAACCCGGGACCCCCTGGTCAGTAGTCCAACGCTCTTCCCTCTGAACTACCGCGACCTACCATTAATATATATTAATTACAATCTGACTTTAATTATAAAATAATTATAATCTCAAAGGCTGTAGCTATAACTTGTATACATTTGATTTTAATTCAGTTGTAAACAAAAACACCTTATCTGCCACTATAATGCTGGAGGGTTTTCAGTGCCCCACCTTGTAGGCCATCTCCATTTGGCATTTACTTAACTTCCAAGCAAAGACAGGTCTCAGACTTCAGGTCAAAGTGAATGCAAAAAGGATTGTTTTCTACCAACCAGAAGGTTGTTGGGACTCTTTAAATATGATTTAGGAAAAGCTAAAGTGGCTTATATGTTTTGTTCCTTCCTATTTTTTAATGTATTTTGTATTTATTAATGAAATGCTTTAATATAAGTTCAGGATGATAATTGCTGAATTTACCTGAACATATAATCTGGAATGGGAATGAAACTGTCATTGAAAGAAGATGATGGATGAGGCAGAAAACTGAGAGCTCTAAAACACTCAGCAATGGCACGCAGCTAAAGGTTACCCTAGAACAATACATCACTCAATTGGTCCTAAAGCAAGGTATTTTGAACATTTTCTGTTTCATCCACATTCAATTCAGAAGTCACAGTTTAGGGTTTCATTAGTAAACCACGAGTGAACTGAAAGACAAAAGTTTTACTTTTTCAATTTAAGAGAATACAAATTGTTTACGTTACTTTCACATACTGTATTTTTCTTTTACCTATTTCTATGCATTTTAAGTGTGTGTTAATTATTTTACGCATATTTACTTCAAACAAAATCACCAATAAAACTAATGAAGATAAAACAATGGTTAGAGAAGCAAATTATTATCACAGCAGTTGTTGGAAAAATATCAATTGAACAAGGGATTTTTTCTCCCTAAATTAGAGATATTATTACTGCAAAGCACAGGCAACAACGTGTGAAAGTTTAAGCCTGAAAATTTAAGAGATCTATTGTCAACATTACAAAAATTATCAGTTCTGCAATGGTGGAAACTTGCCAAATGACATTTACCAGAACAATTATCAAAAGGATAAGCATTTCAATTTGAATGCTTAGAAACAAAATACATACGAATTCAAAGAAAATACCTCACATAGCTTCTCTTGTGAAAATTGGTAAATAATTTAACTAGCTAATCAACTTCAAAAACTAAAATTTCATGGGTTGTTGAAAATTCATCAATCTTGGATTACCCAGCCCAAAGATATATGGTGATTCACTGCTGATCTGATACTTCTTCCAATATATTTGAATGGTATCTAAAAAGATCCCTCTGACTAGAAATGTCCTTGATGAAGTGGAGTTAATGATTTATTTACTTAATCATTAATCCAAAAACATCCATTTTTTTGGTCCTTAAATTAGATTTTTAGACTTGAAAATAACTACCAATACACAAATACCCAGGCACTAGGTGGACAAAAACCCACCTACGCAGAAATCGAACCCGGGATCTCTGGGTCAACAGTAAGAGATGGTAAACCTGCTACCACCAGGGCCTGCATTCCCTGATCTCAAAGCATTCCCACATGAAACAAACAGGTGACTACATACCATGGACCATCTGTTGGCTTTGTGCATTGGTTATCTGCCTCCTTCTCCCATGTGCGGGCAGCAACTGCTGGAGCTGATAATGATCGCCCACCTGGGCACAGGAGGCCAACCTTGCCTTGTCGCCCTCGGCAGCGAAGTCCAGCTTCCACAGTGTTGGAACCGGGAGGGGAAGAAGTTCCCGAGCCTTCCTCGGAGCTGATTGAAGAGAAGGGGTTGGTGAAGGAGTGGTGTCGAAGCATGCTCTTCACCAGGATCAAAGTGTTGAGGTGCGGTAGGGTCCTGACAGATTTCCTCACCTCCTCATCGGTCACCTCTACCTCCCCGTGACCTGAGCAATTCTCCTCCTCGGAAGGCATGGGTCTTGTGCCGTTGGCAGTGACCCATGGGTGGACCTGATGCAGGAGAATCAAAAGTTGAAATACCATGAAAAAAAAGTATGGATGATGCCATTAAAATCTCAGAATTTCATGATTGGGATGGATGGAATCGTACTTGAGGTTCACTCTCTACACAGACAAATTTTATGCTTGAACAGGAATCTGTAAAACAAAACTTCCACCACCAAATGAGATCCACTTATTGAAGGAACAATCCAGTTAATTATATCTTTGAATTTTCCCACATGAGCACTTTCCAACAAAAAATAATTACATTTCAACAAAAAATTGACATACTTTTCAGAGAGGGGTATTGGATTGGAATCAAGACCCTAGGTAAGAGTAGCTTGTTCACAAATAGCACAAATGCCACATATATACCAGCTGACATTACTCAATGACATTATTTTTTTATTTGAAATGCCTAACAAAATTATAATTTCTCAACAGAAAACAGACCAAGATAAACTGTCTATCATGGAAGAAATAATAAGAAAATGCTTTTGGCACTAAGGGCAAACTTTTTTCTTCAAATGATGTCTTAATTTGGTCCATAAATAATTATATTTGGCCAACCTGATTGTCTAATTCATAAATTTGCACTAATACAAGTGAAGGAGATTTGATATGTCATGGATAAAAAAGCTGGAGAGAGTTATTTAGTAAAGCAGACTTTCACACTTAAAATAATTCATACAAAGCCTTAATCTATTTTAGTACCAAACAACAAACAACATACAATGATACACAATGCAAAAGTTGGTGTGATAGTTGAAGCATCAAATCTCACTTTTCAATAAGATCCTCAGGGAATGAACACATTTATCTCCCTCCGCTAGCTACCTTTTTTGCATTCTGTTAGGAAAGATATGTATTCAGAATGCAATGTGCAGGCACTTCCATTGAGTGCCACCTATTCCTAACAGCGAACAGCATGCATAGGATTCAGTCTGCCTTTAAATTACTGTTACCAGGAACTCTGGATTTTAGAGCGATTCCCTCAGCTAATAAGGAAATGCTCATATCAAAATTTTATAAAATTCAATTATTTAGGAGAGACCATACTAACCTTGATTTGTGGAAGGGTTATTCGGTGTGAAGGATTCTTATCAAGCATTTTGGTGATGAGGTCTTTCAAAAGTTCACTGGCTTTCCCTGGCCCATCCACTGGAAAGCTCAATGGTTGAGTTTGTATCTTCGCATGAAGTGCAAGGACCCCATCATCCATGAATGGTAACTGACCAAACACTAGGGCATATAATGTTACACCCATGGACCAGATATCACAAGCCTACACAAAGTAGAAAAGCAATTTTTAATGAGTTTATCATTAATATTGTAAAAATTAACAAATCATAGAGTCAGGACGGGTAGTGTCATAAAGAGGGGTTGGACTGGTGTGTCTATGTTCTCCCATGATTTCTAACCTGAACATGGTGGAACTAAAATTGGCATGGAAGAACCGTAGATAAGAATTAAAGTCGAGGTTGAGAGGAATTCAAAAATCATGATAAAAATTCATTTACCTATGATAAATTCAGCATAATAAATAAAAATTCCTTTGCCTTTAGTAAGCCATTCAGGCAAGGGTCATAATGAACACATTATAAATTCATTGTGACAGATATGTGATGAGAATCAATGCTAATAAAACAAAGTATAAGGTTTTCAAGAAGAAATAAAGTATTATTAAGCATTAAATTGAAGGACAAAAACTAGAGCAAAGCAGCTTACCAATCTTGGAAGTGTTTAGGGCTAAGATGGTCAAGTATAGAGGTGATCAGCAGAAGAATTATGCTAGGCAAAGAAACTTTCAGAAGGAGGAGGGATTTAATGCCATGGATGTGGAGTAAGGATACTAAGGAAAGGCTCATTGAAATTTTGACCTGGGGTGTACCTTCACACAGTGCAGGAAACTTAGCCATTGAAGAAAAATGATAGGAGAGGATTGAATAATTTTGAGATATGGGTGTGGTGAAGGATTGAAAAGGTTAAATGGACTGGAAGGAAAAGAAACAAGAATGTATTAAGTATGGAGGGGGAAGAGAGAGAATTCTTGGGAGAAATACATAAGAGGAAGGAAAGGTGTACGGTCAGCATTTTGATAGGCAATGGAATGAGGAAGATTGTGATAGAGGGAAGAATGTTAGGTGAGCGAAGTAGGGTTTGGAATAGGATGGGGATGTTGGACGAAATGAACAGATGTAGAATATATGTGAAATTGAAGTTTTATGTAGGGTGGGGTATCAGGATGTGTCTTGTTATACAAATATAACAAATGTAGAGATGTTGTCTGTGTCTATCCAAAACCTACCTTAAACTGTAGGCTACCTTATAATAACAATCAAGAGTCTTTCTGTTGGGCGCTAATGCATTCAAGACTACAAGAGTGCCCTTAGGCATTAACTGTAATAGATTAAAAACAATAAATTTTTCTCTAAGGTACTTCATTTGATCAAATATTTGATTTTGATTTAAAATTTTGGTCTTCTGGATAATGTAGCGGAGACAGACTAAAACAACTTTCCATTTTGGTTAGTCCTGAGCAGCTTCATTATGCCATTCTCACTTTCTCAAAATAAAAAAAATATCCTCTTGATATTCCTACTTTTTTTGACCAAAAACATTAACATTTTTTCTGGTCAACTGGTTAATTATTATTATAATTTTGATTTTTCTCCCTCTGTGGACCATAAATATGCACATTACAGAAGGGTCAATGAGAGAGCCTTGTTTGAGATTTAGTCTGCTTTAAAAAAATCCCCTGACTTTTCATGGTAAATCATCCTAAAATTGTTGCCTCCGACATAACTTTATGGAATTTGCTTAGCATATTGAAATGGAATGAAATTATTCTCTTTGTGAATAATTTCATTTCACTATGTAAATCATCCTATTTAAAAGATATTATCAGGACTCCAACTAAAAGTCTCCTGCTATGTGCACAATAAACAAAATCAATACATTTACTAGGAGACAATTATGTATCTCCAGAATTCAAAATGACTGAAGGTGTCTTCCTATTCAATCACTGGGGATGGCATCAGGACTCCACTTATAAATGCGTGCGGCCCATTCTCATAGATTTCTGCAATTGGGAGACTACTTTGACTTTTCGTTGAAGGTGAAGAATTACATGGAGGAGATGTGAAACTATGATTTTTTTCCATAACTCCCAAGGCCTAAAACGCTAACAAGGTTTGGAGTTTCAGAATTCCGACCCATCTGCATCCACATGAATTTTAAACTGGAGTGTGTGCAGCATATTCAGGTTGTGATCTAAATAAATGATTCTTTTTAAGAATTCATAACCAGTTCAATGCACAGCATGAGCCTGGTGAATGTGATTGATTGATTGATTGTCTGCCTGCTCACTTTATGCAACAAGAGTGTTCTCCCTTTCCTGAGTAGTATTCAGAGCTAGTGAGTGAGTGGGTGAGGGTGAAAGAAGGCAACTGAAGAAGCAAAGTTATGGAACGAACATGAGCTAAAAGAGCACATTAGAATACTGCATGGTAAAGAGATGTGCTGGTGTGCTCTATATGCTTCTGCAGACAGTTTGAATATTGGAAGCGCAGCTCATATAATGTTTTTCATATGGTTCATAATTATTGATGCGCAATAAAATATTGACACATGAGTATGAGACACAAAAAAGAGAAGTGATGCACTATGGTATTGAGACTTGAATTAAATTAAATGATAATTCAATTCATCACAAAAAAAGGCATATGTGCATGGATACATTTGAATGATATCAAAATGCCCATAAATTGATTCATCCCGTGACTACATCAGTAATTCAAAAAAATATAAATTTAGAAGTTTAATTTAAACACATAATTTAAGTAAATTTCAGAACGTTATGGATTATTTGATTGAGGAAAATTGGTGGCACATCATGGTCATGCAAAATGAATTGTGCCCCCTTGGTGAAAGATAGAATATGATTGGTCGATTGTAAAATCTAATACAAAAATTATGAGGAAAAATAACAAAAATAGATACTCTAATATTACTAGTTAAATAAAATGGGGAGAAATTGGTTTAAAACATATTCAATTGGAGAAATATGATTGATACATTCTCTATACTTTTCTGGAAACTGAAATATGCAGAGTATTTACTTGCAAAATTTTAATGCTTACCTTTCCTCCAAATTTTGATCTTGGCTCTGGACGTAATGCTTCTGGTGCAAGGAAAGCTGGCGTTCCAGCAGTAGATGTCAAAATCGCATCTTGCCCTTCAAACTCGGTGCACACACCAAGGTCTGCTATCCGAACTGGACCACCCACCTCTCCCAATAACAAATTGGACGGTTTTAAGTCACGATGCACTATTCTGTGGTGGTGCACTGTAAAAATGTGTCAATTTATTGGTTAAAATAAGTGAAGGAGATGAAAATGTGGAATTATGTGTCATTACAAAATCTTGTACTTACAGTATTCTATCCCTTTGACTATATCACGGAAGTAAGACCGGGCGACTTTCTCATCCAAGGGCTTATCCGTGGGAATTGATAGAATTTCACCTTTTTCTAACCATTCAAAAACTGTGAAGTAATAATTAAAAGTTCATTAGTACAAAAAAGTCTCGGGACTAGACTTGCAATTGAAATAAATAACACACTTCAAATGTTTTCACATTAGTGCCTCGGGCGCTGCTAGTTCATGCAGACGCAGATAGAGAGAGGGAGAAACTGCATAATGAAGGGGTCACGATGATCAACGCAAGGGGTCGCATCGTTAAAAGTAATTTCCAAGAGATTGCATTTCGTCCTTGGAGTGTTAAAAAGCGCAGCATCGAGGTAGTAATTGGAAAAACCTTGGATTAAATTCCCCAGTGGAAATTCTAATGAATCATTCTTAAAAAAAAAGAACCGCGCTACGACAAGGACTACTGCTGGTGATAGTTCGAAGAGAATAAATTTTCCAATCGCAGAATTTGTTGTCACCAATTATATTCGAATGAACCATCTAATATTGAGGAAGACTCGATATGCTTCCAAGTTTTTTTCCTTGCAGTTCATGACAAATGCTTTTTTCTGTGATGTGACGAAGTCCAAATGATGGAACTACGAAAGGTCAGCATAGATATGCGGCAGCAGTGATAGGAGAAAAAAAGTTGCTCTTCGTGAAAAACATGAATTCTCTTCATATAAACAAATGTGCGAGGGGGAATATGGACACCCCAAACTGAAGCACGCGATTTCCACACCGCTGTATATTTTGGGGAGTTAAATTCTCTCCGGCGCTCAAATCTTTAGCGCTACCGAGAGTTCGAGACGCGGATGATTGAAAGAGTGATACCAACCTAAGTAAATGGTGTCGTCTACCTCGTCGTCCAGCACCTCCACCAGCTTCACTACGTTTGGGTGGTCCAACTTCTTTAGAATTGCAATCTCACGGTAGACCCTCTCCAGAGGGGAATTTCTGTGCGGGGCGAAGCGACCTGAAAATAAAAGAACAAGCACATGGAGAATATTGGGAAAGAATACCAGGGTTACCAGAGGGTATGTATTGGAAATTAGGGGATTTCACTGATAGGTGAACCAAAAGAAACATAATTAATAATCATAATTGATAGCTGTGCAGGAAATTACCAAGGCATACGCACATGGATCAGTGCAAAAGTGGTCTAATCCTTCGGGCGGCGAAATGAAACGAATAGAGGAATCAATTACAGTTTTATAGCTAAAAACAATTTCCCCTGGCATGTTTATGGCGAAATTATTGCATATGAAATGCTTTATATAAAATAAACAGAGGGAAATAAATACCGCATAAATAACCTGTGCGGAGTCGTCCACTGGAGTTCATAAAATTATGGAACCGAACGAGCCCTCGATCCCCTTCCTTTCCTAAAATCCCTTCTATTTGAGACCCTTAGAAATAAATTCACCACTCATTCACTGGAGGACACCTCGATACTTTACTGGCTAAATAATTCAGCTGGATATCGAGGGATCCGGGTTTGAGCCCCAGTCTACGCCAAGTGCTTTTTCTCGCATGATTCATGTCACTGTAATTCTTTTAGGTTAATGACACTATGATTTTTCATTGGCTGCGTAGATTTTCGCGGCGGTGGCTTGAAGAATTCTGCATATTCGGGTTTTCACCGCGTTGTCGGCTTCAAACAACAACGCGGTGAAAACCCGAATATGCAGAATTCTTCATGATTTTTCATTGTTACTGCAATGACCCAAGTTAGGACTCGTGGCGAAGCCACGTTAACAAATAACCGTTTAACCAGTGGATATAGTTAAAATTTCATATATTCCTGCTTACCAGATAAACATATTGATAAGTTAGCCATTTGACCACACTCGTCGGTAAACCTGTCGTTCATTGCAAATAAAGTGAATTTTCCATAGACATGACTGAGGAAATGTCATAAGACTATAAGCGAATAAACATGTATTCAATTGATTGATCGATAGGCTGATTCTATCAGTGATTTTCAAAGTGACGTCAGCTGAAATTACCGTTGAAAGTAGCTGCATATTTCAATCAGTTGCAGGTTCGATTTCGAGTAATTCCCCTTAGCTCTACCACCATCACTGCGATTAATGTACTGGCTTTATTTTATCTGACATATAAGGTTAACATCACTCATACTGAAGAAGAATTTTCATTATTTTATTGATCAGTGGTATAATTATTTGGTTGGCCGATGTGTTGGGTCATTTGGTTAACCGAAACTGCATAACTGGTCATTTACAGAAATATTATTCAAGAGATTTAATTTAGGTCGAAATTTAAATGGTTTACTGGAAATCGGATGTCAATAACGAGTCACAGGCCAAATTGAGGATTAAATAGGATTATACCATTGCTGGGCTAAGCCGTACATATTTAAAACGGCTGCCTAGTTTTACGGCGTAAATTGATTTCTCCTGTTCATTGACTGGATGACACAAAATCATTGCCATATGACGATACAACCAAGCGTGGGCAACGTCGGGGAAATGCGGTTGGAGCGAAAACCGTGAGGATTGGGTGGGTGGGACGGAATGAAGTCGATACTGAACTAAAAAGATTTTGTCAGAGACAGGAATGGAACACCAAAACTTCCATTTTCTTGCTGCCATTAATTGTGCAGGCAAAATAAATTATTATATAACCATTCATTTCTTATTTCCTCACCGGTGCATCACGCTCGGAGCACTTAGTTTCAAATTTAAGTTAAATTGAAGCGAATTAAGAAATATTTTGAAAAAAAATATCGTCTACAATTTCTTGTAATTACTCGTGATTCTTTCCCGACCAAAAAGCTAACTTTTGAATAAAATTTATTTTAGAGAAATTGACAACACATCAAAAAAGACAGAAATTGACATTGGTCTTCAAGAAACCTCGTGAAGAACTGTTCTCAGAGAACTTCAATTTACACTACTTCCATGCGTCAATTACATCGTAACGGTAAAAAAACCAACAGTAACGACATTGTGGAGGGAACCGTATTAAGCTTCCCAATGGCCTCTGTTGTCTTCATGGTTGCTTTCCGTCATCTACAGTTTAGGAAAGATAAGTTTACGAAAACCTTCCGCAACTCTCTTCATTATTGGCCACTGGAGGAAATTAATGGTAAAATCAAAAAAGCTTCTTGAAATTAAAATATTCATTTTCCAAAAGACCAAATGCTACCATGACTGAATTTAACGCCCATGGAAATCAAGTAAATTAACTTCTTAATGCTCCTCGATAATTGTCATTTAAAAAAAAACACAGCTTAGACTAAAATTATATAGAGACATTAACTCAAGAGTCAGTAAAAAATATTAATTTTTAACTCAACTTAAAACTTATACGCGTTAAACGACCCAGTTTATCTTCCGTTTTAGCCAAGTAAAAACTTGAAAGTGACGTTTCATTTGTTTATTGAAATTAATTCCGGCAGGAAACAACATCTCTCTCCATGGAGGATGCTCGCAGGTCAGCGCTAAATGTCCTGCGAGGATGGAGACGGAATTGTAGGAATTCCTACGTTGTAATTACCGTGGGAAGTCCCGAAATGAAGTTTTCCAACTTCACGTTAAGTACGCCCGCCCTCTCTCCTTTTCATTGCCGCCTGTGCGACATTTCTCCGATCGAGTCATGCGTGAAGGAACGAGTTTCTCTCCGATTCCGATAAGCAACCGAAGGGGCGGGGTCGAAATCCCGCAGTCGTCGGCCGATACTTGTCTGCGGGAGGGCGTGCGCTCCGGATTACAGCTTGGGCTCTCATTGTCTTGAGACGGTACGCTTAGAAGTTCATTAACGGCCCCTCGACTTGCGGACGGAGCAATCGGAAGGGGAGGGGGTCGAGGATGGGAATGGGCGTGTAGCAGTGTAGAAGGGAATCCCGCTGCCCCCCAGAGTCAACATCAGAATGCCAGGACACAACTTCCCGATTTACTCCGCTCACGTACGCATATCCTTCCGACGTCGCATTGATTTTTATGCGATGATCGCGGAGAAATTATTTTAGCGGCGGATGAAAATTTTCCTCCTCCGCAATGACTTCCGTTGCGTTAAATAAAAAAAAGTCTGTTCTCCACTTCACTACAAAAGTTCCGTCGACTTGGTTACATTATTTTAAGGCAGGTTTTCGCGTAGACCAAATGGAAAATTTATATGGATCCCAGAAATACTTAATTATTAGGGTTCCCATGCGTTAAAAAATGATAGCAGAGAAAACGGTCCTGTAATTAACCATAATTAAATAATATGCCATGAATAATGAGATCGCGGTGGTCCAGTGGGTAGAGCGTTGGACTACTGACCGGAGGGTCCCGGGTTCGATTCCCGGGCACTCTCGGCACCTGCAGCTCCACCCAAGCTTTGTGATTTTTCGGGTACCAGATCTTCCTGGGAAACCATAACCGGCACAGGGGAAGGAACTAGCCCCCCTACCCTGATGTGTGAATATTCACGCGCCGTCGGGCTCAGTAGGAATATAGATAGGAGGGGAATTTAAATATTTGAAATTAATTATCTAATTCACAAAATATGAACATAAATATGAGTAGACAAAATGTTATTTTTGAAAACATGAAAAATTTCGACATTTTGATAAGAAAACAGCGGTTATAAACATTTGAATAATACAATTATTCATTTCTCGAGAAACTAATTACTTTTGAAAAATGATTTATAACCATTAATATCAATATCCTAAATTGAAATCGAACAATATTAAAATTATGTAAAACATTTTTACTAACAGCAGCACAAAATTGACGTTATAACATCTTATAGAAAGAGTGTAGAAAGTAGCCACGTCGGTATAGTCTATAATAAAGTGTTAAAATTTCACAAATGCATTACAACATTGTGCAGCAACTTTGTTTTATTAAAATTTAATTAATGAAAAACGTATAACATTTCACGACACTGTAAAAGTAACATTGTTAGCTAAGATATCATCAGTGTGATGTACGCTTATGGTTCCATTGGCGGTGGATGAAATGCAGGCCAATTAACCCAAAAGGTCGCGCGCCTGAAGCTCTCTCCTGAGACCATGTTTTCTCCTTGTGTAGATTACAGTGTCGGCATGACCTCAGCCTTTGAGGCACTTGCAACCTACTATCACCACTAAACCAGACGACTACTACCATGAGTTACGGAGGGTGAAACATAATAGGATCCGGTCTGCCATAATATAAAGGGAAAACGCTCTTTATTTCGTTTGTGAGATTTGACCTTTGCCTTACGAATCACATGACGACGGGGATCCGCGCCCTTGTCGGTCTCAGCTTTCAAGGCAAGCCTAGGGAGCCTTGCTCTTGCTACCTCCGGGGCGAGTCCGGTATTCACAGTACGATGGAAACTCCAGTTGTCGATCGCCAAATGGTGGTGGAGAGCTTTTAGTGGTTTGTTCAACTTAACACACTCGAGTGGGAACTCAAGCTTCTTATTTTTAAATCCATTCGCTCTTCCCTACAAATCATGAATCGGGTGTACTTATGACTTGTGTCGCAGCGTATGCTGGAATTACGAGGGAATTAGATGATCACGTCACAACTTGAGTTGCTAAACTTGATTTAAATGACAGTAGTAACGCTTCGACCTTCACATCGGGCATTTAAAACCAAAATAAGGTCGCGCAACTCGAAATTAAACATGGTTTAAGGAATTATTATTTCTACATTAAAGAAAGTTAAACTCTCTGGAAAAAGGAAAAGTGTCGTAGAAAAGGCTATTAATATATTTGGTCCATTACGTTGAGAAGATTGGATTCCACCAAAAAACCGCGCGACCGGATTCCACACAACTCGAGGGATTGTTTTTCTACCATTAATGGAAACATAAAAAAACTAAAAGCTTAATAAAAACATTAATTTTATATTAAGATTAATTCTGTCAACTGTTCTATCTATTAAACTTAAAAAAGAGCTTTAATGACTTTTTGTACACCTCCCACTTCCCTCTCCTAAACCTATCACTACTCGATACCTGGGCAAATGAGGGTTAAAAAAAACCCTCTTTTTCTCCCCCAATACTCTCCCTTGACCTCAAGATATGTAAAGGGTTTTACATTTATGTCTTTAAACCGTTTTTAAAACCCACTCGCTTTCCTCAGGCATTAGGAGTGCTCCCCATAGGAGATCTCCTCCCGCTCTCCAACCTTCCCCCAACCATCATCGCTCGCTTCCCTCCCCCACCTCCTCACCTCCCCGCCCCTACCTGAAAATAGTTTATACAGATTGATGTCTGTAGAGTTGTTACCTGAAGATGACGTTGGACGTCGAAACCCGGGTCGTATCGCAATAAATTTCTGTGAAATCACAAAGTTATCATCCTCTCATTTCCAATATGAATCGATTTCACAAAGTTACGCCGAATACCATCAATTATAGCAATTAAAAAAAGAGGTTAACGTAAAAATTAAAGCGTAACATTTTTAATGTACCCTTCATATGACACACGATACACGTAATGAGCAAAATGTCCTTAAAAACCATCTAGGATAAGGAAAAGGACATTCTATTAGTAATATAATTTTATCACACTTCATCACATGTTTATCAGAGCGACAGCCTAGGGGTATGATATCCAAAAAGTAAGATATAGATGAAAGGTAATTTTCACTTACCGTATATTCCGGCTTTCCTCATTAGCTTCCTCTTGGAAAGGATTTTCATTGCCTGAAAATAAAGAGTTAAAAAAGTAGGTCACTCAAATAATATATTCAGAGATAATTTCACGATGAATAATCCTATCCCTAGTACATATTAAAAGAAAAACTCTATGTCGATATCATATAAAGAAGTAGCTGTATTGGTTGTTGATCCAACCAAGTTGACATTTTTTACTGAATAATTAATGAGGCAATTAATGACTCGCGTCACGACATTTAAATTTTAACTGCATTAATTCTGCGCGGCACTTGGTCACATTCTCCCAAAACGCGAGATTTCAAAATCGAAACATATATTAAGCATGCATCAAAACTAATTTATTCGCATTTGCACAAGAAGATTATGATAATGTATCACGGTCTCCTGGTTTTAAATACGAAGCATGATTTCCTAGAATGGACAATTATACAGACATTGCACACATTTCTGAAGTTTTCGTTCGGTGACACAAAAAAATACTATAAGTATAGCTTAATTTTATACATAAGAGCCATAATACTTACATTGATATCGGATAATATTTACAGTGATAAATCACAAACCTAGACTTAAATTGATGGGATCGATACCGGGAATGGTAAATTATAAACGACCATGTCTGCAGCATCAACGAATCGGCCATGACCTTGCGAGGCGATTCAAGCGAATCGAAGCGAGAGTAAATCACGTGAGTGATGAAAAAAGTAAGCACCTGTCCATGTGTAACTTCGGAATTTAGAATTTTAGTCGCCCCGGACGGTAAACTCACATAAAATCTAACCTGATTGTATCAGGAAATAGGGACGTTACCTAGGCAAAGCATCAGAGCAATAAAAGATGCATAGGGAAAGTAGAACACTTCATTTATATGGGAAGTAATTGAGATAAAAAGCGGCACAGCAGATAGGACATGGGGTGGAAAACGGAAAAAGAAACATTTGCTGAGAGTACGGCATGTACAAAGAAACGTAATGTAGGTCGTACTTGCTGGATACAAACTTCGAGTGGAATGAACAAAGTTACTCTTATCATTTATACAGAGGAGGAAATTGACGACAGGAACCTTAAGTAAAGATAGAAAAAAAAATTTGACTCGGAGTTTGGAGTTCAATGGTTATGAAACTTGGTCGTCGAGAAGAGAAGATAAGCGCAGTCGGGAGAATTTTCAGATACGGGTACGGAGGCGGATGGGAATAATAAAATGGACGGGAGACAAACGGGAAAGTGGCAAAGAAGAGGAAAAAGTTGGAGATTAGATGAAGGCTGGAGGAATAAATGGTTATTAAAGGGACATTGACATGTTGAAGACCATGAAGGAACGAGAGGACGTTGCTGAAGATTTCCTGCAGATCGCTGAAATTCTGCGGAATTATTTACGCCAAGAAAACTTTTTGCGCTCGTGATCTGCTGGATTTCGCCTTCCCCACCGTTCCTTTGCTTATTTTTTATAAGTGTACCTATCCCTTTTCCTTTTTTCTATATCTATGTGAATGAATATGCGTTCGCCATTTCGCGGGGTCTCGTGATTGAATATGTGTGAGTGTGTGTGTGGGTTGGTACGAGTATGTGTGTGAAATTCACACATCAGAGTAGGGGGACCAGTTCCTTTCCCTGTGCCGGTTATGGTTTCCAGGAATATCTGGTACCCGAAAATTCACTTAGCTTGGGTGGAGCTGCAGATGCTCAGAGTGCTTTGCCCGGGAATCGAGCCCGGGACCCTCCGGTCAGCAGTCCAACGCTCTACCCCCTGGACTACCGCGACCCATATATACATATATATATGTATTATGTATTATGTATATATTTTTATATATTTCCACATATATATGAAATTATCCGTCGCAGGCCGCGTCATTCAGAACTGTCTCAATTGAAACGATCAATTCCATTCTGACGAAAGGGACCGAAGTTTGTGCCGCTTGGAAACTTGGGACGTTAAGACAAGAGGATAAGAGTATATTGGAGGCTTTCAAGAAGTGGATTTGGAGAAGATTGATTAGAAAACTGGACGGAGAGGGAGAGAACGAAATGAAATATGAAGTGAAATAGGCACGGTAGGAGAGGAGAGACGGCTGTTAAGAGAAATCCGAATAATATAGGATAAGTGGTTGTAGGTTGCATTTGGAAGTATTGGGAAGAATGTAATAGAGGGGAGAATGCTGGGAAAGCGAGGTTGAGAAAGGAGAAGAATAGGCATTTCAGATGGAACGTAGGTGGGCGGAAAGTATGCAGAGCCAACGAATCAGTAATTTGCAATATTTAATATTGGGTTTAAGGATATTTCATGGAACGCTAGTCAGGGCTTAGGAGTATAGATAGTCGTGTGTAGTACAGGATTTTATCGTAGCCCCATAGACCACTGTTAAAAAAATATGAAGAAGCCTGCACCAGAAGCGTAAGATACGCCGCAGCTACCGATCATGTCTCCAACACTCCCATAATCCCCAAAATAAATGTCCTCAGGCAAGTTTGGAGAGTAAGTCTTGGTTCGCATCATAAATTCAATCGCCAATATATTTCACCTCACAGTGCTGAGATGGGAAACAGCCATGTCGCATCGGTATCTTCTTAGCTCCAGCCGGCTTTCACGGGCGGATCCGGGATCTTAACACGTAGCATTGCACTAAAGGAACGCCCACAAATTCCTTTAAAGGGACATTTCTTCACCTGTTTGTTGGCATGTTTTCCAATTTTCCGTTCCACGGGACGACCTCAGTTTTTTTCCCATGCCTTCAAATGTTAAACTTATTGATGTCCTTAACTTTGAACATGAAGTCCTCCAGATACAAGAATCGTCACGTCCTAGATTTTTTCATCAATCGCGAAAAAAGATCGGAAACAGAACTCAGAAACAGGAAAGAAACACAGAATACTTTTCACTGAAAATGCATGTATTGATTGATGTCTTCTACACAATACAAATTATGGGCTACAGTTCTATTACCATAATGGATTTACATGCAAACTCGGTATCTCTCTAATGACTCTCATTTTCACCAAATGAATGCGGAAATTAGACATGTTTTTATTGAAATTTTAAAGAACGATCTCCAAGGTGGGTAAAACACCAAAATTACAGAAAAGATAATCCCGTTTGTTAATATAAATAGAACGAAATTGTGTTCTTCGGTAGTAAGTTGAAAATATTACGCTTTGAAACAATATATGACATACTTGAACGTCTGAACATAGGGTAATTTCATTGATAGATGAATAAAATTCTTATTCACCACAGCTCATGGACATTATATACTGATTCTCACTGGAGCCCAAGTAGAGAACCACGACCCATGCTAGATTTACTACAACCATAGTAATGAACCCGAAGGCTATTGTGATAATTCCTTTAATTGTGCCACCATCAGTTTCTAAGGAAGATCTAGAACCAAAATTTTCACACGACCTAGGTAAATTTTTTTTAGGTAATCTACCGGCTAAGGTAGGTTTTTGGATGGACACAACTCTAGGTAATATATATATATATATATATATATATATATATATATATATATATATATATATATATATATATATATAACTATTGGACGGCACAATAGAACACAGAATAAAACAGATAACACGTAAAAGGACACTCACACTGTAGATGATTTGAGCTTTCGGCCTACTCCCGAGGCCTTCTTCAGGTCAGACTCGGACAGTTCAGACAGACATGAGTCTGACCTGAAGAAGGCCTCGGAGTAGGCCGAAAGCTCAAATAATCTACAGTGTGAGTGTCCTTTTACGTGTTATCTGTTTTATTCTGTGTTCTATTGTGCCGTCCAAAAGTTATTTATCTATATATATATATAAATATAAATGCATATATAATATTATATAAATAATACACACACACACACACACATATATATATATATGTATATGTATATATTTATCAACATACATATACATACATGTACATTCATACCATACATACATATACACACAGTCGAGAAAACAAAAATATTTGGGCAAATGATTTAAAAATAATAACTGGAAATTATTTCAAAAAAACCTTAACAAAAAATGTATTATTGCATATTAAATGTTATTGAACCGCAGTTAGTGTTATTGTAGCACGATACATTAGGTGAGTAATACTACGACCCGCTCTGCTACCATATTCACTGGGCACGAAGAGTGCTCAAGGGGCTCACGGAATCCATCCGCCTTCCGGATATGCTGTGAAATCATTTATAAAACAGTTGCCTACTTCCGAATAAAATGAAATAATGCACTTCACCATTCCATCAAAGACAAACTACGCTATTTTAAGTGTGATTCGTTACTGAGTTCTGACGACGCTCGGAGAGACAGCATGGGATGATGGTGCTTCTCGTATGACGATTCCACTTCTGTTTCCTCACACTGAATTGCAGGCCTACGGAGCACGGAAACGGGATTCTGTAAATTCTCTTAAAACTCCCATCTCTTTGGCAATCCCAATTGATTGGTTTTCAAGAATTCCTCTCGTCACTCCAAGCTGCGGAGAGCGGAACTTTATCCTCGCCGGACACGCAACCACTCGGGCCCTCATCGAGAGAGAGACAGGCAAGAATTTTTTAATTGAGCTAAGGGTCTGAATGAGAGCGGAGCTCGTTCGGCGAATTTAGTCCCACTCAAAAGAGCGAGCGCTCCATAACGCCCATTCAGAGTGGCAGAACTGTTGCAGGACCAATTAATCCGCGTCATCTTATTCTCGAGAACCGGCGAAGGACAAATCCATAGACATTGCTCTCGGTTTCCAGTGAAAAAAAATCACCTTGAGTTTCAACGAGGAGGAAAAAAATATTTTTTTTTCATCGTTTAGAGGAGAAGGATACATTTTTTTTGCTTAGCTTCAATGCCTTTTCCAGCGGAATTCCTCGGATAAAGGCTTCAAGCCTATTATTAATGAAATATCCGGATGAAATGACGGAAATATCCATAAAAATGGCGCCGTGGTGTTGCGCCAGATGCACTTCGAGGACGTCGCGTTTATTCGCCAGCGCGCACACTTGTGCGTCAAAGATTGCTCAACAAACCCCTCGAATCACACTCCACAGCCGTTTACCATTTAAGAAACTCTCAAATGCATCTAATTCACCCCGTCGCAATTCATATTCGCCTCCGCGGCTTGCTCGATCTCCTGCTCTTATAGGCCTCTCACAACAACATCACGTGAAACTGGCACCAGTCTTGTCTTTGAATCATTTGAAAGTTGTATTCGATCCGCAGGATGACGAAGGTATAATTCATGAAGCTTTTTTGTACAGTTAATATGGGAACGAACCTAACTTAAACCATGCTGGTTATTTTAAACAAGATTCTTGGCGAATAGAATGAATTACGCATCGGGATTTTATATAAACGAAGAGATTAAAATAAACTGATAGAGAGATATGATAATGCGAACGACACGTGACAGATTTCATTTTAATACAATATCAAAATCAAAATAATCTGAAAATATTCTTCCTAACGGATTTAAATCATTGTTCACAAATTGATGTACCGAAATAAATAGCGTATTGAACAAAGAGTTCGCCAACGTTTTCACTTGATGCCACTAATGCATTACATTTGAAAAATAAACTGACATGAACTAAAAATTAAAATAAACAAAATAAATTTCTTATTAATCATTAACATTTGGATTACGGAGATTTCCAGATTTTCTCCGCGTTTGTATCATGATGCCAACGCGTTGCATTCACAACGGGGAAGAAATCCTTCAGGGGAAAACCTTCGTCAGAAACTGATCATTAAAATCTGTTTGAAATTGGTATCTCTTGGACTACTATGCTTTAAAAGAAAATAGTTGACAGATAAACGACAATTCGAAGTATTAAGCTCGTATCATGGGATGTTTATGAAAGAAAAGTTACAGTGATCTGTGTTAACACAATTGGTATCCTTGCGTATAATGACATCAGAAATTTAAAAAAAAATGAAGGAAGATGAAAATAAATCGGAGGTGAAAAAAACCTCAGAAGGGCTAACACTTGGGAGGAGCTCTTAGCACAGTTTCACGACGCATCGTTTGACTTTTTCAAGTGTACATTCCCCCTACCCAGTTAAAATTCCGACATCGAGCGGGAATTCTGACATGCTTCGACTCATGACAAGCCTAGAGAATCACTTTTTTGTCCTCTAACCAACCGTCGGCAAGAATGGTCAATGCATTCGTGACATTCACAGTGTTTCCCTGTTCTCACGAGACAGCGGCCAATTGAAATCTTGAACAATCATCACAGTAAAAAAAAAACATAATCGCTTACGAGAAAAGAAAAATTCCTTGCGCATCTTTGAGGCATTCCTACACAATTCAAAGCCAGTTCATTAGTTCGTCGTTTTAAACGAAGTCTAGAGGGGGGGGGGCTTTTTTTCAAGCGGATTCAAAAATGAAAAATGATGCGAAGTGTGGCGTGGTATGTTATAAGTTGGGCGTTTTAAGGAAGAAGGAAGTTCGTCGGCTTCTGAGATGCGAATACGGAGAGGGATGGAAGAGAAAAAAGAGAGTACGTGAGATTGCAGTGTTTTGGTGATCCGGGAGGATATGAATTCCGAATAAGACAGGAAAAGAGGCAACAAAACTGAGTGGGGACAGTAAAAGAAAACTGTTAGATAACTAGGGAAGATGAAGGAAGAAAGAATAATTTCGGAAGTCAAGAATGTGATTTGAAATTGTTAGGGGTCTTTGAAGGCCAAAGGTCATTTTCAATATTTCGAGAGGTGTCTTGGAAATCTTATTTATACGTATATATTTTAGTCAGTCCAGAATTTACAACCATGCGGTAGATTACACGGACCAATAACCCATATGCCAAAAGTTGAAGGTGATTTTGTGATATTATTAAATAGCGGAAGGGAAAGACTCAATTTCAGCTGAGCAGTTGAAGTTGGACACACATCTCTTCAATAAAAAATTATTCTTCAGCTGAGCGTTACAGACAGCACGGTTATTATTAGAGCAAACCCTGAGAGCTTTTAGAAATTGCAGCAAAAAAATTCACAAAAACGTAGAGATCATGATAATTTCAACAAATTGAAATTAAAGAGCATTTATTGAATATCCGCCGCTGAAACCCGACTAAAACAGTGCTGCTTTTTTCTCTCAGATGAGCGCCAAAAACATTTTGGAATAATTTTCACACAACTGCACTTTATTGGAATGCCAAGACGATTCCTTGAGCTTCGCGCACATGCTCATGTCGAACTAGGCGCTTGATTAATTCACATCGATGGGATTTTCCCACAAACAGCAGCAGCATCATTTGATTACAAATTTATCACCCCGTGCATGTCCACTCGAGTGAGAACTGGACGCATTTAACGGCGTCAGCGAAGCTTTCCCGCATATAAAGTGCATCTTAAATTCCTCGTTGAGCAAACAATCGTTTGCGAATCTGTGGCATGGTGGATCGTTTTTTTTTTCACCCTCCCCATCCCTCTCCCGCTTCCCACGATGTGGGAAATCCAGGGGGGGGGGGGTTGACTGAAAGATTGACACCTGTATCGACGCGTATCTCGATTCACTCCCTGCAAGCCACACCGCGGGAGAGTGATCGAAGACACTCGCTCGATCGCGTCGGCGATCATGCGCCGGCCGATTTCGCAACGGTCCCGACGTACGGGACAGCGCCGCGGTCGCCGCCGGCGGGGAATGATGGAGTAAGAGAAGACGCCGGGCGCAAAGAAAAAAAAGAAAACACTGGCGGACCCCTATGACCTTCAGTGCATGTGCATTTGTTGAATTTATTGCCTTCCTCCATCCCATATCAGGGACCCCATCACTTTTCCAACCCTACTGTCCCTTCCTACTTCGCCATTCTCCTTCCTCTCTCTCCCCCCCCCCCGGTCGGCACTACGCGCAATACTTATACGTACACTCTACTGTTGAGGAAGGATCAAGAAACTCAGTAAGGGGAGCATTCATTATGTAACGAGTCTGAGAAGTCATATCCAATTTTTACCTCCAAACGTGTCGGACACGACTATACCCGTCCGTGCGAGTGATTGCAATTTCTCGAGAATGACAGATGAACTTCTATTAAACTTAAGTTTAGAGAAACTCATGCATTCAACATTTTTATTCCGAGTTATCATTTACATCGGAGATTTTTTTCAATCTCTCCTTTTATCTTCAGATTCAATTATATTCTTACGGATGACAGTTTAGCGGCAAATAAAATTTCCTAAAGCTTCTTTTTCAAGCGCAATGTAGTAAAAATCTGTTGCTCCAAAAATACTTGAAAAAATAAAGTTCGAATTTAATTTATTGATCAACTGACTGGTTTTTTTCATGCCTACCATTAAAATGAGCACATATTAATGAAAGCGATTTGATTAAACGTTCTGTATCCGTAATAAAAAATGGCATTTGTACATAAAAAGCAGCCGTGAGCGTTCTAAGATTAAGTGAAAGAGTAAACAACTCAACTGTTGTTAAAAGAGGATGTAAACTCAAAGGAGATTTTCTGTTTTTTTTAGTGCGAATAACGAAAAATTAAATTTAAGGAAGAAAAAACTAAGGTGATTAATCAGGGCAAGAATGTTGTTAATTCATTACTCTTATTTTCATAGATTGTAAGATTTTATCGTACTATATAATCTGAAACCTCATCATGACTATTTTCTTTATGTTAGGGTCAGAATAGGCATTACACAAGAATAAGTGATTTATTATAGTCATATCAGTCATTTATAAACTGTCCATCATAGAAATTTTTATTAAACCGTGGTGATTTGTCCACAATGTCAGTATTAAGTATAGTTCACCACGCCCATTTGCTTATCTCCATGTAAAGATTTCCAAGGTATAATTCTCTCACCGTCCTAACTCCATCTGGTCTGTCAACCATCTCTCTCTCTCTCTCAAGGGACGTACATATGTAGCCACATCCCGGGATAAAATTGATGAGTTTTTCAGGGAACCGTTTGTTGTAGTTAACTAATAAATGATAAAACTTGTACAACGTATTCGTTTATTTCAAGGATATTGAAATAGTCAAATTTGAAGATCAAATTTTCCGAGAGTGCAAATATATTAAGGGCCAACAACAAGAGTCAACATTTCACATGCTACTTTTTTATGGTTATGATTGATGACTCTTCAGAACCATAGACTTGCGTGCCAACACGTTTCAGATTCACATGTGGATGGTGCTCAAAATATTTCTTCCAATTTTGAGGTATGAGGGAGAGATCAATAATGGGGATATAAGATTACTGCATTCTTATTGGCAGTGGGATGCTGAATAGTGTGATAGAGGGGAGATCGTTCGGCAAGCGAGGAAGGGGCAGGAATAGAACAGCGATGTTGTACGGAATGAAGAGAGGAAGGAGGCATGCAGAATTGAAGAGGGGTTTATTGTAATGTCAAGCTATGTTTTTGTTAGGAGAGGCTAGGTAATGTGTTGTTTAACCATTGAATAGTCTGTGTTCATCCTAAACCTACCTCAACCGGCAGAATACTTTTAATAACACGATAACTACAAGCCGCGACCACAAGCAGTGAGTGCACCAACTCATTTCTCGGATTCTCATCCCCCTTTATTAGCTTATCTTTCCAACTGAAATAATTCCTGACCAGGATAAAATTGAGTTGCGTAGTTTCACGCGTGATACGGAAGATTTGGAACACAGAAATGGTCAAACAGTAGGACTTTTCCACTAGTTCAAAATTCACTATCGACCAAGTTTCGATTCAGTGTACTACTTTATCGTCTAATCATGTGGTGCATCAAAGCCTGCTCGTGATAAATTTTCAACTGGTGGAAAAGTACTATAATTTGATCATTAATGCCACGATAAAAGAGAAAGCATCGGATGCAACGATTCAGAAACCCGGAAAATAAAATGATACGGAATTCTGAAATTCACTCCATTTCCCAAATCCTGACCTGTGGCACTCTGCCATATACCCTCGTGGAGTCTTTCAGAGTCAGATGTAGATGAAAGCATTTTTCGTGGAATTATTTATGCGAACCTTAGAAAAGTAATCCAATTTTTATCTAAATTTAACTGACGAACTTAACGCCATCTTAAGAATTTCAATTTGCCTGCGCAAACGTCAAATGACAATAAAAGTGCTGTTGACCACAAAAAAAAGTTTCAGTGTCAAATGATTGAAGATACATTTTTCATCTGCCCCATTATTTGAAGTGCGAGGCATCCATGTTTTCATAATAAATTATGAAATATAAGGACACTAGTATGAATTATTATGCTCCCCTCGTATTTTATCAACGGCCATAAAATTAATTCTAAGATGATGTTAAACTTCTATTTATCAAATCAGCCACATTAATAAATGCATGAATAACAAAGTGTGCCTACAATTTTTACGTAAATACGAATACTGCAGTACTTGCACCACCCTGCAAAATGCGTCAAATGTTGGCAAAAGTAATTTAACCACAACAACCAACAAAAAGATATTTTTAAAATAATGAAATTAATCAAAACAATTTCCAATGAATTATAATTTTTCGTTGCACATTTTCAAAGTTTTCCATCTCAGTAACGTGCGCAATTTATTCCTTAAAAAAGCCAAACGTTGTTGTGGATTAACCAAGTTGCGGACTATGGTATTTCTTAGAAATGAACGAGCCTTAGATGTGATCTTTTTTTCTTGATGAGAATATTCATTAAACATCTTTATTCACAAATCATTATCATACCAACACACGTAAGTTTATTTTCATGGTATGCACGCCGATGCTATGCAGAAGGATTTCCTGGTCGGGAACTCCAGTCAGACTGGTGGGATGTTATGCCTCACAAAACTTGACCTCATTTGTTAGTAAAATTGAAGCCAAACGTTTTCTCCACCCCTCTCTCCCTTCCCGAAAATCCAGCTTGACCCTGAATGCTAAAGCTCCTCACCCCACGCCTCGAGCTCCACTTAAGCAACTGATCGTTTCCCCGAAAAACAATTAACTCTCTCCTTGCTACACATTTAATTATGCGATAGCTTTCCTGGGCGAGTTGGAAGGGACTCGTATCCGCGAGATTTGTTTGAGTCAACCGGGATGAGTACCCTATCCACAGTTCTCGCGAACTCCCTACTTGCGTTAGTTATCTTTCGTTTCTTCTTTTTTTACCAATGTGCAAAGTTTCAGTTAACTCCCTTCGCCATTTCATCGTCTACCTCCAAGACCGGAAGCCCTTCTGTGTGCAGTGACGTGGTTTCACCGGAAGAGGAATTTGAACTTACGTTCAACAACATACTGTATTGATCCGCCATGTTTTCGAAGTGCTCCACCCTTCTGGTAATATCCATTATATTTGCACATATGCTCGCTTTGATGATTAAAATGAAGTGTGTACTAAACATTTCTATGCGAAAGTATGTTACGCTTGAATGTATTCGAAATTAAGTCCAACTTGTGTTAGATCTTCAGCATTTGATCTGAGATGTCATCATGCTTAATTAAATAAAAAAATAAAGTTGATGAATTGAATTCTGACAATTCCATGCGGGGTTAGCGCTCCTTTACTATCCTACGGAAGTTTTATTATCACGTACGACGCAATGAACTGTTGTCCCCGCCATTGCGGAGAAAACCTCATCGTTCATGTCAAGAAATGTCTTCGAGTAATAATTAAACATTATATAAAATTAATTATTGAGGTTATATGACAAAATCAACAAAAATAATATACTTCAAATGCTAAAAAAAAATACGAGCAATCTACACTTGCTTCCCTTTTCAAGGCTCATGCACACCGAGATGTGAAGTGTATGTCATTTTAATAGAATGTTCTGAAATTGCAGTCCCAAGTGCAATATAGCAAGTGACGATCATAAAACAGGGCCTTCTCATGTTAATTTTCATGTACACATTATATTTTTTTTAAATCTCTTATTTTATGCAAATTAATTAGTCGAAAAAAAATCAGCGCCTTGGGACGAGTCCAAATTAAGTTCAAAAGCACGTTTAAAAAATTAATAACAACCTCAGAGTGCTTAAAAGCCGTATATTCACGACATAAAAGCAGACAAAATGCACATGAATGGGTGTTACGTTACTTTCCACCCTATTAATACATGAATTAAGGTGATATATTGACTCGTGGTCACGATCCAACCTCCTTAATCAAGCATTCTTCCAAGATCACGTTCGGAAATGGGACTTTTCCCTGGCTTAGTTGCAGTTAGTAGTCATTAACGGTGACGAGCGGCATCTGAGATTATACTCTTCGCTAGAGATAGTTGGATAACGAGCTGAGAAAGGAAGTTTAGAAGCACTTGAAAAGGTGGTGATGTGGAAGAATACATAAAAAAGAAGCAGATAATCTGAGTAACAAATGTAGGTGCACTTCGAAGAGTAAGGGAAAAGAGAGGTCGATAAAAGACGCCTACAAGAAGAAAAGGAAAACTAATTGGACACATGCTGAGACTCGACAGTTTACTGAAGACCGTATTGGAAAGAACCATGGAACGTAAGAACTATAGAGGGGGGCGGCAAAGGATGTGCCTATTACGAGAGGCACATGACGGAAGATGTGATGAACTCAAGGAACTGAGACGAAGGGATGGGGAGATTCTTTGGGAACAGAATTGAAGGGAGACCTGATACAAATCAATTCCCGGGTTGATAACCCGAACTGATGATGATGGGTAATATGGAGCATGTTAGGGATGAAACTGATTGATTACGGGTGTGGAGCTGCATCAGCAGTTAATTTAATAGTACCTCCTCAACAGGACAAGCACCCGGGTTCGGCATCAGTCTACTGTTAACGAAATATCCCAATGGGGTGACTACACGGCTTATGAAGTCTTTTCCGTTGCTAAGAAAATCGAAGCACTCTCCACAAGCCACTCGACTGGAGTAACATTGGAAATATCCGTCGCCGCCGAGACTCGATACCGACCCTTGCGCGTGGAAAGTCAGTTCGCTAAAAATTACAAAGATCCAATTCACTCTCATACTGAAAACACTATTCATATGGGGGGAGATCGAATACACCGAAGTTTATCGATGAAGAATGGAGTGGCAATGGCTCAGTAATATGCACTTATAAAAATTAATTTCTAAGCTTTGCATCATTTCCCAGGACTTCAAAATGACGTTAAGCATCGAAACCATTCGCAATAGAAATATCATTAAATTGAAAACTGGAAACGTATTCCATTTCGGGGAATTCCATCACATCATTAAAAAATTCCGAAAAATTTACTCATTCTACCTACTTTTCTCGCCACACAATGAAAATAGAGATATTTTTTTTCCATTTATTTCTACGTATATTGTCTTGATTTTATTGAAATAGATCTGAAGGCTTGCAAGTATCTAAGACTTTATTTTTCTTGAACAATTTGATTCTCTGTCCTTTTCGGGTGTGGAGGAGAAAGAATGCGAAATGAAATGGTCTGAATGGAAAACAAAGACTGGGGGAGAAGAGAGGGTGCTGGGAGAAATTCAAAGGAGGTAAGAAAAGTGCTTTCAGGGTTCATTGAGAGGCAATAGTTTGCAAAGACGTGAAGATAGGGGGGAGTATGTTGAGTACACGGATAAGAGGGTGAAAAAGAGTAGACGTGTTGACCTGAATGAAAAGAAGGAGAAAGTATGTAGTAAAAATATGATTTATTGAAATTAGGTGTGTTGTCGTATTAAGGGTCGTGTTTGGGAGTACGTCAGTAAATATGTCGTGCCTTGATTCATCTAAAGTCCACTTTTACCCGTAGACTACTGCCAGTGAATACTAATAATTATAATAATAAAGTACCCATTTGGAAGTGGATGTCTCACGGGAGTCATGACCATCAAAAACCTTGTCGCAATAAATTTCAAAATAATTTTCCAACCAGAAAAAAAGTAAGCAGGCAAATTAGAATTTCGTGATTGCACCAATGTCAATGCGTGAGGGCACGTGACCTTTATAATTTTTACTGGTATTGACCCATAAGCATAGTTCTATGGTTAGCAAAAACGTTCATAGTTTCAAACGCGAAGGAAAAAAAATCCTCAAGTTTTGAAAAATATTGGGGTTATCTAATATTACTATTTCTTAATCCGCGACCCCAAGCCATAGTTCGAAAGTCTAGATAAGCCCCTGTTATGGCGTCGGTGCTCAAATAGAACGAAAACCGCGTCACATGTTCCATGAGGGAGCCCTTGCGGCGCTGCCTGCCCTCTCACAAGACTCTCCCTTCGCCTCAAGAGGACGACCGCGACGCCCTACGACCGTCGACGTCTCGAGACCGCCATTTCCCTCTCTCTCTCTCTCTTGCGCGTCCTTGGAGGGGAGGAGGGGGGTGTGTCCCGGCCGCCGCCACTTCCGCGTCATGTTTTATGCATCCCTATCGCTCCTTCCTCTCCCCTCTCTCTCGGGCGGGCGCGCGAGGGAACTGTAAACAAGCAGGCACTTTTTCTCCTCTTCGTCCCCAGCGCGCGCGCGCCTTTTGGGAAAGCATTTTGTCGCGTTCGAATTCTCAGAATTTCCGCCCTCTCCCAACAACCATCCCTAACAACCAAATCCCCTTCCCCCCCACCCCAATCCCTACAAACGCACCCCATCCTCCCTCTCGCCCCGTCACTCTCCGCTGAAAAAGTGGACGGTTTGGATGCTGCGGTCGCGTCGCGCGTGTGTGTTCGCCACCCCCCGCCGTCTTTGGCGGCTCCTAAAGGCGAGGCGGACGTGACTGCGCCGCGGAGGCGAGCGTTGGTGGTCCTCTCCTCCTGTGGTAGCCGAGGATTTCTCCCGAGTCACGGGAGGTAATCGCTTCTCCGCTCGTCACTGATTGCCCGACGTATTGCGGTCTCATTATCAAAAAAAAACGAGGAAGGAATAAATGTTGAAAGTGTGCTGAAAGAAATAACAGCACGTCAAAAGAAAAAAAAAGAGTCAACGGGAACGAACGTAAGAAATATTTTTAAGTTCTAAATGTGCATTTAAAGGTTTCATGGGCCCACTTTGCCGGAACTTACTAGTCATTTTCAAAATAAAAACGTACTTGCATTTTTAGTGGACTATAGCACTTTATTTTAGAGTCGAAAATGTGAGACGTAACTTTGTGCTTGTCTATTCATAAATGCGTCGCAACGGAGAAAACAAGTGAACTTCCTAACTGGTTTACCACCAATAAGCGAACTAGAAATAAACAGGAAATGGGTTCTCAAGAAAACAATAACATAAAAATAATTCATAACAAACTACATAAACAAGAGAAAGTCAAGAATATTCAATTGGAGATGAGCTTCTTTCTGCTTGAATGGTAATGAGTTCGTAACTCCTCCAAGAAGAAAATGAGTATATAATGACTACATACACCATTTAAGGCCTTAGGATTTTTTTGTTCTTAGCTGTAAGCGAACAATTTCAGCTCATGAATTCAATCATCTAGGACCTTGATACTGGCATTTAAGTGTTTAAATAATGCTCGTTATTAATAATAAACCGGTAACCTGTTTTTTCTTTCCTGCAGCATTAAGCAAATGAGAATAGGAAATTAATGATGGTTTCTGGGCTGGCTTCCTTCGCAGATGGCCGTGGTTCGGATATAGGCTTTGCGAAATTCCTAAGATGAGATCACAGTCTCTGCTCTGGGAGCTGCAAAGATAGCAAATAAAATGCAATACTCCGTCCGACGGATGAGGACTCTGAATGACCCCTAGGGGCTGTTCAATAATATGCTGTTGACGGCGCCGAGTTTTTCTCCTTTCCTCCGATATATCCCACTTGCCCCGAAAGATACCCACCTACCCTAAAGGGCATCAAAAATGACCAGGAGATCACTCTTTATAATATGAAGAGTGTTCGGATTATAAGGTCTCGTAAATTTTTCTTGAACTTACACCAGAATGTTCAAACTTCTGAGACTGCTCATCACAATTACCTGTAGCTGTACACTTTTTTCATAATTCCAATACCATGATTTCATAGCTGCCGAGAATTCTTTCTGTAATGGGTCTCTTTCGCCTACTGGAAAAATCGGCTGGACCGCGACGGAGGTTGCTTGGTTTTGTTGTGGCACTGTTTGGCCTTCTCTGAACTGTCGCATCCACGAACGCACATTTTTCTCATCTATCATATCATCAAGTTTTTATTTCAATTGATGATGAATTCCGACGAGTGTTAACCACGCAAATGGAGAAAATGAGTGTCACTCTTGTTCTAGGGTCTTATGCGACGTGATTTTAAAGTACTGAAAACGCTTCTCACTCTAGCGGCAGCTATGTGAACCCTGTGCACTGTACGGTGCAGCCATCTATGTCTTGTCTCAATAAAGAGTGGCCGCTTATTTTAAGCTGAACTACGGACATACATATTTCCCTCTACTATGGGCCCTGAGAAGAAAATTGGGTGATCTTAGAAATCAAACGTATTTCGTCATAACTCTTAAAGGCAAAAATCGATTCGGTGGTCTGTCTCGTCACATAGCGTTAAGTGCTTACATTCGAGGACTTTTCATTCAGGTTTATTTATGCTTCAAACGATATAACGTCAAAATGGGACGCGATAGTCCAGGGGTAGAGCGCTTGACTACTGGGAGGGTCCGGGAGGGCACGGGTTCTATTCCCGGGCAAGCCTCTCTGGGCACCTGCAGCTCCACCCAAGCTACGTGATTTTTCCGGCACCAGATCTTCCTGGGATACCATAATCGGCACAGGGAAAGGAACTGGCCCCCCCTACCCTGATGTGTGAATTTCACCCGCCGTCGGGCTTAGTGCTGGGTGAACTCTACCATCACCTACCAAACTGACCTTCGGGGTGATTTCTATATTTATGGTTTCTTTTATATCGTCAGAAGGAATCTATTTTGAACACTATCGTTTATTATGGCGGAAAAATGCTGTACATTGAAGAATCGTTGAATAATAAAAATTTCACTAATCATTAAATGAAGAACACAATGTATATTTCCACTGTTCTTTATTCTCGTACAACTAGTTTAAACGTTTAGGCGTCATCATCAGTGACCCCTAAGCGTTGAAACTAGTTGTACGAAAATAATGAAGTGTTTATACATTGTAATATATACATTGTGTTCTTCATTTAATGAACATGAACTTCCACAAAGTTGAGCCTGAAACAACTTAAATTATTTCACTAATATTGAATCCCGATGAAGATCAAATTATGAAGGAGATGATTACTATTTTTCAGAATTCAGTTTAAATTTAAGTTTCATAAAATTACATTCAGTTTTGCGTAATTACCTTCAGTTTTGTACGATAAAGTGTTATGATTTATTCAGTTTACTGAAGGTTAAATAATATTTAACTTAAAATAAAGCTGAATATAATATCTTCAACAACGTTATTTTCACAGATCTTATGAACGTAAAAATATCCTGAAAGATATAAAACACACATCTTCAGAAGTGACTTGAAAACTTTGAGGAAAATACTTTTCAAACTACATTTCCATAAAGTGAGATCTGTTAACTTCCCGGTGAATCATGCGTGCTGTCACGGCGTCGATCAGAATGAAAACTCTTACCCGGTGGAAGACCTGAGATGAATTTCTACTGTTCCATACACTACTACTGGTTTATTGCTAGAAGATCAACAAAATTAATATTTATTCTCAATACGAGTCAGAATTAACATGCGTAATTAGTAATTTGGAAAGAGGTGCAAAATCAAACCAAATGAGTCAAATTTCACGTTATGAAATGCAAGCAAAGAGTGCAAGCAAGAAACATTTTGTAATTGGCTGTAATTTTATTTCATACTTCTTTGATCTAATTATTTTATCCGGTAAGATAAGGAGATACCAGAAAAGTTTATCCTACGATAAAATTTGACTAACCGGCTTCCACACCTTCCCGTTTCCCATATCATTTATTAGCCCCTGCGCGGACCCCTGCGCTCAAGCTTGACTCTCCTGTCGAACATCAGGGATGAAATGAAATATAGACTACAAGACCTTCAGATGGCGTTCACATCTTGCACGCGAGGCATATAATTGACTCGCAAATACATCATCAGCAGCGGAAGGAATTGTTTTTCCTTTGGTTTGAGATAGAATGACAGTCCACATTTTGCGAATGTGATTGCAAAAAAAATTAATACATCTTTCTGCGACTCATGACAACTTTTTGCTAACCGAGGCGATGCCAAATCCAGCGAAGTCAGCGAAGCATGCTCTCAAGCGACGAGGACGTGTTCGAATCGCTAAGTTCATCGATCGTCTGGAGTCAACTGAAAAATCTATTAGGAATTTGCTGTAGTTGTAATGAATTTGCTTTTCCGAAGAAACGCTTACTAACCATTATAAATTCAGCCGTACTAAGGCGATTTTTTCATCATTATTTTCATCCGCAGAATTTGCAGGATGTTGTCTCTTTTCGCCGCGTACTGCAGTGATCTCTCTGTCTGTGACCTCTACAGGGTGAAAGTGATACATGATAAGAGACGATATGCGGCATGCGTCCGGAAAACGTGAACATTGTAATGAAATTGGAACATCCTCCAAAACCGGACTCGTCAAGTTCCCGGATAAAGAAAATCAGCTGACGCATGGACTCTTCGCTCATTGAACCGAAAATGACGTTTGTTGAGTCAAAAATGAGAATTTTACGAGAATCCAGTTCCCCTGAAATCTTTCACGTGGCTGTTTTATTGCTGATTGGTGGGAGTGCTGGGATAGGGGTCATCAAAGGAAAATTCGTGAGACGTTCGCCCAACCTTGACGGTTGAAGATAACAAAATTCGTGAAGATCGTGGGAAAAAGGTATTGCTTGATTAGACAAACTATTTCCCATAAATTCTCACTGTGGCCTACCGCTGCAGAATGCAAATTGTAATGCAGAATGAGAATATTTTCGTTAACTTCAGTATTAAGGCATAAGATTTTTAATTTCCCTCCCGATTTAATCCTTACTAATCCATGTAAAGATTCCGCACTGATCAGCTCCAAATGCAATAACTTCTTTTTGCTAACTGCCCGCTCGTATTAATTATATTTAAAAAAATTGGGACATCGTTTTTGCTGAGGCCCTCCGTTTTCCCTGTTCAGCACCAAGGCTGTTTCGTACGTTGTGTACCAGTAGCTTTCTTGTCCTAAATGCATAACAATATTTCTAACATCTTTTAAGGTGAGATCGAACAAAAATATTTGTTCATCCATTAAAAGTTCTTTGCGCAAACTGTTTCCTTGGTCCTCTCCAACCATTCCTCGTTGTAATTAGCTGAAAGTATACTAAATCACCAAAAATGTTCACCTTTCCTTGCCCCTTCTATCATCTCACCAATACTCATTCTTGACTTCGAAGGGAACTGAGTTCACCGGAGGGGGAGAGGAAACCATAGTAATTGATATTATTATTAGGTAATCTACCGGTTAAGGTAGGTTTTTGGATGGACACAACTATCAAATAAACATTTTGTGACTCCCCACCTAGCAAACTAATCTATATCAGGTCCCTCTTCATCTCGGTGTACTTCTTTCCTCCCTTCATCCCGTCCAACATCCCTATCCTGTTCCTACCCTTACCACGCTTGCCCAACATTCTCCCCTCTATTACCCTCTTCAACATTCCACTACCGCTCAATACGCCTTTCATCCATTTTTCCTGCCTCCATACGATTTCTCTCAACAAACCCCTCTCCTCCCCCACCATTTTTAGTACTTCCTCAAGTAATTGATATATATATAATATTATATTATATTATATACACATTCAAACACGAAATCCCGTCATACGGCGAACATATATTCTTTCACATGGAAATAGATATAAGGAAATGGGATAGGAAGACACATAAAAGACGAACACAGGAAAGGTGGGGAAGGCGGATTTGAGCAGATAACGAGCGTAAAAATATTTCCTATGCGATGCGTGCCACGAAACGTACTGTTCCTATCCGCTATGATCCTTGCTAACCTACTGTCCTTTCTTCTTGTGTGTGTTGTCTATTTATCCTTTGGTGGGTGAAACAGCTCCCTAACGCTATCTCTTGGTCAAGGATTCGGAGCACTTTAAAACATCGCAGATCTCAGTGTAAATTAGGTTTCCTAAATAGCTCAATTGGTAGAGCATCCGCTCGGCAAATAGAAGGTCCGGTGTTCAAGTCCCGGTCAATAAAATATTTTTACGCTCGTGATCTGCTCAACATCGCCTTCCCCACCTTTCCTGGATTCGTCTTTTATGTGTTTTCTTATCCCATTTCCCTGGTGGATCATGGGAGCGGGTCGTAGAGTACAGACGGATGTATTGCAACGGAGCTCACTGAGGTATTCAGTGCCGAAAGAGTTAGCCTAAAAAGTGCAGAAGCTCGCGTAGTCCGTTGATGAACACGTCATACGTCTTGGCACAATCGACATCGATTTGATTTTCGTCGATAAAGTCAACTCTCAATTCTTATCTAATAAGTGTCCAAATTAGACCAATATTTGATAGTGGCAATTATTACTGTTGCATTCACTAATCTATGTATCCAAAGTAATCTTTTAAGGAAATAATGGAATGATAAAAATGAAATGATATCAGTCTAAATTAATGCGCGGAAAAGGAATATTGGTTGACACAGAAACGAGGCACTGCGCGTGCATACGTTTTGACAGGCATTTTTAATTTTATATTTTCATTCAATGATCTGGTTATCAGAGTCACAAAGAACTATTTACCAATGATAATTAAACCGTGAATACATATACTCAGGATAATCACCTCAGAATTAGTAATTTTAAATGTATCAGAATTGGTACACAAGCCACATTTTTATTTCCTCCTGCATTCAACATCCGAGTTCACAACTTTCCAGTTCACGAGAGTTTCTAATATCCGAGTTCACCACACCTCCAGCGTCCCTCAAAATAAACCAGATTCTAATTTGTATTCACAATACATACTCTTTTGCGAATCAATTACCTTTAAATTATTCCATCAAATTGTATTCGACGAGGATAATATTATGGTTTATACAATTCCGCTAACACAACAAAATTAGCCAACTATTATAGATTAACTATAAATGGAAGTTGATCATCAATAAGAAAACAATAAAATCAACAAGGATTGTTTTTCCGAAAGACATACAGGGAATACACAGGAGATCAATTCTGTGATATAACGGGATTTAATCTCCGAGATGACGTGTCGACCTTGTTATTTCATTATTGTAATCGACGAACAGATTCCGTTAACCCAAGCATAAGAAAAATACCACTGGCATGCGAGGTCACGAAATCCATGCCCCAAATCAGAAAATTGCATCCATTTAAACCCACATATAAGCAATATTTTATTTATTACACATGAGAGGAACCGTTCTGATGTATGCGAACGCAACTGCATTCATATTTTACGTTAAGAATAAAAAAATGGTTCAAATCGCGAGATTTTTCCACAAATCACATACATCACACTGTGACTGCCAATAGAAACAAAACATAGACAAGAGGTAAACATGATGGTTGGTGTTAAAACATGATGTGATACTAGGACATTTTCCTTCAAGTTTCAATATTGCAAAATCTGTTTCTTATAAAGCGCTGTTCGAATCGGTTTTCCCCCACGCTCTCTCACCAAAACCTCTTTCCAGAAGGGTCGTCGCGATAACCGACGCAGAGGAACGAGGACTTCCGCCTGAGGAAACGATCGTTCAACCGAAAAACCATAAAGCAGGCGTTGGTGTCCACACGCGAGTCGCCTGAAGGCTTTCCAAGCTCCTCGTCCCCTTCTCCACCACCCCCCTCCCCCTCACTTATCGCTCCTCTAACGATCACCTTGTTGCTCAGTGCGTTTATCAGAGGGATCTGCTCGTTCTCTAACCTCCCCTTGTCAAGTCTTTACACGCCTCGCACTTACATTACGGCACCACCGATCGACTATTTTCACGCGCGCGCGCGCGCGCGAACGATGGTTAAGAGCGCGTGTTTCTTGCCTCTTCTGAACTAGGCAAAACCTTTAAGCTGTTTAGATCTGCCCCGGAGGGAGTAATTCCTCCGCGGGGAACTTTGCTCGGGGGTGCATTCAAATTACTCACCAACAGCTTCGCCTCGAACCGACGGAGAAATCGGAACCGATAGTTGTGTGGCGATGTAGGGACGAGGGGGACGAGAAAAACAAGAATTTATTTTTGGCCGAGCATCGGCACGAATTCTTCAGCCGTGAGCCAATTAAGAAAGTCCAGGAAGATTGGAGAGGAAGGTGACGGGAGAGGAAACTAGAAAAGGTTTTAGCGGATGAGGCAAACAATGAGGGGGCAAGGAGAGGGGTGCAAACGATTCAAAGAGGGATGTAAAGGTCGAAGGGGTTGGTTGCCGTGGCGGAGACGGCGGCTTGTAGCGTCGGGGGTAAAAGGGAAGGAATGAAAGGATGAGGTCACGAAAATGTTGGCGGATTCTGCTGGCGGAAACAGGGTGAAAGTACGTATGCGGCCACGCCCACTTTTTCGAGCCGTTGACATCCTCCCTCAGTCACTTAGGAACGCAGCCTAAAATGTTGCTTCCTTGAAATCTCCCTCCTCGATGGTTAAGTCGTCCGATCTTGGGAATATTACGAAATCAGCGCATTCGAGGTCGCAATCGGTTCAAGCGTTCAAGGATCAAATCCAGCGCGTGGCTGCACATAATTACTTTCGCTCGAACCCAAGTGTTTCCCCATTACATTTCCCCCTCCCCTCCTCCCCCCCCCCATGGTGACCTTGTCTTCTTATTTCCCTTCGCGTAACCGGCGATAGATCGACGGGGGGAAAAACTCCTTCCCATAAATTTCACGATGGATTTGGTTCAGTAATGGGATTGTATCATTCTCCCCGTCTTTCCCAACTTCCTTACGACTCCACCTCGCTTCTACCCTTTTTTCTTAATCTCCGGTAATCATTCGTCCTAGATGAAATCTAATCGCAGGACTGCTGGTTCGCTGTTACCCTAAGCCCTAAGTCCATGTTTGCATTTCGATCCAAGAAAATTGGCTTCATCCGACGAACAGTGGATGAATGATCGGATGAAAAATTTAAGGAGAGGTGACTCTTGGGATCCTTCGCAGAAAGATCAGAATTCTCTATTAATCAGAACGCAGAAAAAACATCGTTTCTGTAGAGAGCGTTGTCAATGAAAGAAGCGATTATTACATAAAGCCTGGGATGAAAGCCAATACGCAGTAGCGCGGAGATTACTCGAACGACTTAACCTACATGACAAGTACAAGTCGTGGGAGTCCGATGTTGGCAATGGGGAAATAATTCCATCCTCAAATTGCGTTGGAAAGCGAGCCCAAAACGAGAAGTTAAGTGAAAATGACTGTCGGGCGATACGACACAAATTATCGAACGATTGCGAATAGGCAAGGAGGCTGCATCAAGTACTCTGAATTTGCAATCTATCAAATGACGATGATAAAATACAGTCTTCGTGTATTAGTTTTTATAGAAATGGAAATTAAAAATCAAAAATATTACACACGGTCTTATGGCTGAATAGGACTGCCACCAGAAGAATTACCTATGGATTAGTGGTGCGGAAATACATGTCGTTCTCACGAAAATCTTAAATCGTATGAGATAAGAGTTTTGTAATACTATTTCCAACATAACTGTACCCATCCATCTTTAAAAAATTATAATAATTAACTTGTTGTACAAAACAGCCGTATTCGCGTAGTTTAAAATATTTGATCTTCAAAATTAGTCTACAATAAGTTTTAGGGCACTTTTCAAAAAAAAATAATAATAAGCACCACATGCTGCCTAAAAACTGTACGTTTACATTAAATCTGTTCACGATCTAAGCATGAATGGGTGCTAATTTGATCGGTCGTAATTAAAACCATTGAACTGTGATGGCACGTTGACTCGTGAAGCCAGGATCCAACCTCCTTCCAGTTCCAGCGAAACATGGCAGGTACAACCCACTAGCTTTAGTCGAAAATTGAATCTTACCAAACGCTCCTTCATGATAGAATAATAAATTACCCTCGTGGCTGACGGCCCAACATCCATTAACACACGCCCTTCCCGAGGCTCTCAAAGTAAGATGTACTTGGTATTACTAGACTTTTCGTTAACATTCTGATAACCACTTGTAAAGAGTACTTCAGGGACACTACTACCACCGTCGGATGGGCCATAAAACTTTCAGACCCACCTGGGTCTCTTTCGCCTCGTTGAGTCGAGGTACAGTTTCCTCTTACCCTGTTTCTTTAAATCTTACCGAGCCTCCGATCGCCCTCATATGCAAATGGCCTCAGCCATCAGTCCGCTCTCTCAAATGCCCAATACCGCAACGATCCATGTAACGCAACCGAGGCGGTGAAATGTTAATGTGCTCAAGGGGACAAGGGAATAGGAGGTGGCGTTCAGGGTTCTCTAAGTGCGCGGCTACGGTGCCTCAAAGTAGGGACTGCTAATTGTCTTCGTACAGCTAATGACTGAGTCGAGGCCTCGCGGTTGTTTAATGTTTTCGTTTTTACACCCATCGGCGCTAGAGGAGGTCGCTCCACTCTAATTACGCCGCCGTTACAGTCACCTGACAACTATTTCAACATCCATCTCAGAGGTATTCGAACTCTTGACCTCTAATTAGGAGGTAAAGCCTCGCTGGTCTACTCCCGCGGAGAACGTCTTGGCATGTAAATTTCGCGTTGAAAAATGAAGGTACTCTGAAGTAGATAACACTTTTTTGCCCTCGCACCTATTGAGAACTTTGATCTCTTCCGCCGATAATGGAAACCATTTCCATACTGTTTATTTCTGGGTTGTCTCACGTTTGAACCATTTTTAACCGCGAATCGATGAAGTGAGCAAACGTGGGTGAGTTTTAAACTGAAGCTATAGATGCTTAATTGAAAAAAAATCAGCAAAACACAAAAAATTTTTAAAATTCTCAACGACCAATTCCTGGAGATTCTTCAATTTCACCAAAGAGAATAAATGCCACGAAAACAAGTAATGGAATGTTTTAATTTAATTAATATATCAGGATTTAAATTTTGATAATTAAGGAAATATCCCTGCGATATGAAATTATAACTTTCAAAATAATTTCACGCTGTGATAAAACTGACGAACTTAAAATTGTCTGACGATTTGTTAAATTTAGAGGTTTAGTAAATTATAAATAAAAACTTGAACAAGGGTAAGTTCAATTATTAAAGCAAGGAAAAGCTTTGAAATGTACGTATTTCAGCTTTCTGGATGTCTTATCCGCAATAAAAGCCAAATCGCTCTTTAAGTGTACCTATAATCATGGTAATAACCTATCGTAAAACAGTTCAAAGGTTACGAATAAATAAAACGGTGCCCATGGCAGGATTGGGGAAAGAATCCGTGACCCCAGTGACATCCGACGAATTCGCTCAACAACAGCTGCCGCCACTTAACAGCACTACTCGTTTGGCCACCAGAATAGCACGGCGTGCTTGTTATTTTGTTTTGACGTGGATTCTAAAGTCAGTAAAGTTCACTTCATTATATTATTATTCATTCAAAACATCCATTGGAGGATTGGAGAAAGCGTTGGCACAAGTGTATTATGTCTGGAGGAGATTGCTTTGAAGGGGACAACTTGAAAATTGAAGAATAAATAAATATTTTTTCCTAACAATTTCAATTCATCTTACTTTTTTTAACATACCTCGTAAATATATATACATATATATATTTAAATATATATATTTTAATTAATTTAATTAGGTAATCTACCGGTTAAGGTAGGTTTTCGGATGGAGACAATTATTAAATAAATATTTTGTAACTCCAATCAAAACGCAATCCAGCAACCTAATCTACATCAGGTCCCTCTTCATCTCTGTGTACTTCTTTCCTCCCTTCATCCCATCCAACATCCCTGTCCTGTTCATGCCCTTTCCTCGTTTGCCTAACATTCTCCCCTCTATCACCTTATTCAACATTCCACTACCGCTCAATACCCCTTTCATCCATTTTTCCTGCCCCCATAGGATTTTTCTCAACAAACCCCTCTCCTCACCCACCATCTTCAGTACTTCCTCATTTGTTTTCCTTTCTTTACTTAACATTATTCGACCATATTCTCTCACAATAGTAGCAGTGACGTTTAATGTCCATATACTTCCGTAAGAGCAGTTACTGGATCTCCGGGTTCACCTTCTTTTGAAATTCATAGTGTCTGCCTTTAAAATTTTAAAACCATTTTCTCTGCAATATTATAGGGAAGAACAGACTGTCAATAAGTTTCATGAAGCATTATATAGGCCTCGACTGAAGATTTGATCAGGCGAAAGCGAATCTTAAATGAAGCGTTGCAGTAGGCAAACTGAACGGTTCAACAATTCCTTCAGCGTCGGCCGCCGACGTAATACTATAGTCGAATCAATGAAACTTGTAGCATGTACATAAATTAGACCATTCTAATTAAGCCATCAAAATGGAATGACATTTGCAAAATAAGTTTTTGTTGAATATGATCACACTATATTGAACAACGTTCATGTGTACAATCATGCCAAAAATTCTAAAAGTAGTCGCCTGCTTTCCGAGAAATGAGGGAAGATAAGAGCGGTTCGTCATGTTGACGTTCAAATACCTGGAAGACCCTCCGATCTCTCAGGGCGAATTAAAAAAACTTCGCGGCCTGTCAGCCAATAAATTCCAACAGAATATGCGTTTTCACTTTTACCCAAATTCCCAAATCCTCCGTGCTGGTGACTGTCCACAGACTTTCGCAAATGATGGTAGCTAAGTGGATGATAGGAGCGTGCACACTGATAATAGAAGACATTCTGACATGCCCTTAGAAAGCTGGAAGGCCCACGCCGAAATAGTGGCACAATACATGGCATGCCGTTCTTGGCGCCAAGGCGGTCGTCTCTTCATTCCTGTCTGTTTCATTTAGCCCGAGCGCTTCGATATTCGAGAGCACTCCATTCCTCTTTTTTTGTCCCGCAGGCCATGCGGCCCGTCTCGAAGTTGCCCGTGCATTCGGGAACCGATGAGAGAGTCCCGGACGCCGGCCGCCTTTCGGGTCTCCTCTCTCGTCACGCGCGCCCAGTGACAGTTCCATTAAGAAAGTTTCAGGGGCGGGCGAAGTGGAAAGGCGCCTTCCCTCCGCCCCGAAAAACACTCACACAAACAAAGTCGCACTTGAGGCCCAACCCTAAGAAGCGACCCCACCCCCCCACCCACGCAGACTTGATTCTGGAAAGCGAAACTTTTTCGATATCTCGATTTTCGGCAAGTGGGTGCGACAAAGGAGGCCCAAGGGAACGGTTGTGGCGAGTGTGTGGGTGTGTGTACGTGTAGTATGTGTGTGCGTGTACACACACACATATATAAATTTATACATATATATTTTTTTAATGTATGTATATATATATATTTTTAATGTATATATATATACACATTAGTGGGTCGCGGTGGTCTAGCGGGTAGAGCGTTGGACTGCTGACCAGAGGGTCCCTGGTTCGATTCCCGGGCAAGGCACTCTGGGCACCTGCAGCTCCACCCAAGCTAGTTGATTTTTCGGGTACCAGATCTTCCTGGGAAACCATAACCGGCACAGGGAAAGGAACTGGCCCCCCTACCCTGATGTGTGAATATTCACACGCCGTCGGGCTTGGTACATGGGTGAGCTCTACCATCACCTACTAAAAACCGACCTTCGGGTTGATTACTGTGTTTTTTTTTTATATACACATTATTTATATATGTACTTTTATATTTATATATGTACATTCGGGTCTAGTGGGTAGCGTTGGACTACTGACCGGAGGGTTCCGGGTTCGATTCCCGGGCAAGGCACTTTGGGCCCCTCAGCTCCACCCAAGCTAATTGATTTTTCGGGTACCAGATCTTCCTGGGAAACCATAACCGGCACAGGGAAAGGAACTGGCCCCCCTACCCTGATGTGTGAATATTCACACGCCGTCGGGCTTGGTACATGGGTGAGCTCTACCGTCACCTACTTAACCGACCTTCGGGTTGATTACTGTGTTTATGGTTTATATATATATATATGGATATAAAAGTCACTTTCTTGAAAAACCCACGAACGTGCACAATAATGTAAATTGACTAACTAGTCGACACAAACAAAGAAACTAAAACATATAAAAGAGGGACTCACTGGTTCTCGAATTTTCGGTGGTGCAACCACCTTTCTCAAGAGGAATTAGGAACAGAACTGAGTGGTGGTTGCACCACCGAAAATTCGAGAACCAGTGAGTCCCTCTTTTATATGTTTTAGTTTCTGTGATTGTGTCGACTAGTTAGTCAATTTACATGCATATATATACATACACAAACATACGTATACATATATGGGTCGCGGTAGTCCAGGGGATAGAGCGTTGGACTACTGACCGGAGGGTCCCAAGTTCAATTCAAGTGTTCGAGTGCTAGGCACTCTGGGCACCTGCAGCTCCACCCAACCTATGTGATTTTTCGGGTACCAGATCTTCCTGGGGAACCATAACCGGCACAGGGAAAGTACCTGCCCCCCTACCAAATACTCATTCTTTCCCAGAACAAACAGAAATCATAATAGTAAGAATTCGAAATCCATTTAGAAATATTAAAAACATTTAAGTTACAAGTCGGAACAAAATTAAAAATTCAAAGACTGTGCATGTGTATGTTTATTGGTAGTTTGTAGGTTTGCATGTGTGTAAAAGGGTTGGGGCGAAAGGGTTCGTGCATGAATGTTTACCATGTTTGGTTTGTGGGCTCTAAATTTGTGGCTTCTGCATGCGGTTTTTTTTCCCCCCCCTAATTTACGGGTGGTGCCCAAACAACCCCCCGCCACATGCCCTTGCGGCGGCTTGCGGGGTATTGAGTAGATGTAGATGTGTGAATTTCACACGCCGTCGGGTGGGTGAACTCTACCATCACCTACCAAACCGACCTTCGGGTTTATTACTTTGTTCATGTCATATATTTACGTTTGTGATCTGCTCAAATCCGCCTTCCCCACCTTTCCTGTGTTCGTCTTATATGTGTTTTCCTATCCCCTTTCCTTATATCTATTTCTATGCGTGAAGTAATATTTGTTCGCCGCATGGCGGGATTTCGTGTTTGAATGTGAATATATATATATATATATATATATATATATATATATATATATATATATATATATATATATATATATATATGAGTATGTCCTGAAGAAGGCCTCGGAGTAGGCCGAAAGCTCAAATCATCTACAGTGTGTCCTTTGACGTGTTATCTGTTTTATTCTGTGTCATATTGTGCCGTCCAAAAGTTATATTGCTCTCGCGAGTACTTCCGCATAATCTATATATATATATATATATATATATATATATATATATATATATATATATATATATATATATATGCGGTCGCGGTGGTCTAGCGGGTAGAGCGTTGGACTGCTGACCGGAGGGTCCCGGGTTCGATTCCCGGGCAAGGCACTTTGGGCACCTGCAGCTCCACCCAAGCTTGTTGATTTTTCGGGTACCAGATCTTCTTGGGAAACCATAACCGGCACAGGGAAAGGAACTGGCCCCCCTACCCTGATGTGTGAATATTCACACGCCGTCGGGCTTGGTACATGGGTGAGCTCTACCATCACCTACTAAACCGACCTTCGGGTTGATTACGGTGTTTATGGTTTATGGTTATATATATATATATCGTTATATAACGTTCGTGGGTTTTTCAAGAAAGTGACTATAGAGAGCCAACGAGGGGTTGCCGTAATTTTAAATAAAGGGGTAGGAAGAAGCGTAGTCAACATAGAGCAAGCGACAGATAGAATTTTACTCGTAGAGATTAAAGCAGAGCCGACGAACTTGGTCATTATTCAGGTATACATGCCACCGAGCAACCACAAGGAGGAAGAAGTCGATAGGATGTATGATGAGTTAGAGGATATCATCGCGAGTGTTCCTGCAGGGAAACATTTGATAGTGATGGGGGATTGGAATGCGACGGTAGGCGAAGGAAGAGATGGTGGTGAGGTGGGGGACTATGGGTTAGGCACGAGGAATGAACGCGGGGAGAAAGCAATTGAATTCTGCAGGAGACAGGGGTTAGTCATCACTAACACATGGTTTAGACACCACAAAAGGCGTAGGTATACATGGAAAATGCCAGGTGACTCAGAAAGGTATCAGTTAGATTATATTATGGTTAGGCACAGGTTTAGGAACAGTTTGATAAATTCGCACAGTTTCCCAGGAGCGGATGCGGACTCTGACCACAATTTAGTTGTTATGAAATGTAATGTTCGTTTCAAGAAGATAAGGCAAGGGCGGCGGGTTAGGAAATGGAATTTAGAAGCAGTAAATGAATTAACGAGGAAGGAGTATCAGGAGGCTGTAGAGAAAATGATGGATGACGGTAAAGAACTGAGTACTATCGAAGAAAAATGGGAATGTATCAAGAAAGGGATATTGGAAGCCGCTAAAGACACTATAGGAACCGTTAACGGGAAAAGGATAAGGAAACCATGGGTAACGGATGACATGATTGCAAAGATGGATGAGAGAAGAAGATGGAAAAATGTAAACACAGAGTTAGGCAAAATGAAGTACAAAGAGTTAAACAATAAATTGAGAAGGGCCACAAATAAAGCAAAAGAAGAATGGTGGAAAACGCAATGCGAGGATATGGAAAGTTTACAGAAGAAGGGTGAAATTGGTGCTCTATACAGCAAGGTTAAGTTATTATCGGGAAGTAAGAAGGCAAGATGTGTGCTAACAGTTAAAGATAAATGGGGTAAGATAATAGTTGAACCAGGAAAAATCCAAGAGAGATGGAAGGAATATATAGAAACACTGTATGGTAAAGAACTTAGGCCGACAAGGTTAGACATAGAAAATCAACATGACGTAGAAGAAGATAGCTTAGGTCCAGGCATACTCGACGAGGAAATAGAAAGGGCATTAAAGGAGATGAAAGCAAATAAGGCTGTGGGGGTGGACAATATTCCTGTAGAAATGTTGAAATGGTTAGGGAAAGGTGGGAAGAAGGCCATATATGGACTGATTCGTAGTATCTATGAGAAAGGAATCTGGCCGGAAGATTTTGTGAGATCGGTGTTAGTTCCTATTCCAAAAAAGGCAAAGGCTTCGTCATGTGAGGATTACAGAACAATAAGTTTGATATCCCACGCAGCTAAAGTTATTCTCAGGATCATCAACAAAAGGATAGAGAGTAAGGCAAATGATTACTTAGGGGATGATCAGTTTGGGTTCAGGAAAGGAAGAGGTACGCGTGATGCCATTGCAGTAATGAGATCACTAGTCGAGAGGAATATAGAATACAATCAGGACGTTTTTGCCTGTTTTGTAGATTTCGAAAAAGCGTTTGATAGAGTGAATTGGGAAAAATTAATGCGTGTATTGCAGAAAATAGGAATGGATTGGAGGGACAGGAGACTGATCCGCAACCTGTACATGTCTCAGACTGCTCAGGTGCGAGTGGGGAACGGAGAGTCCGGATGGGCAGTGTTAGGAAGAGGTGTAAGGCAGGGTTGCCCATTGTCACCGGTACTGTTCAACGTATATGTCGAGGAAATGATTAAAGAGGCATGGGAAGAACTGGAGGTAGGAATGAAAGTCGGAGGGGAATTCGTAAAATCGGTTAGGTTTGCTGATGACCAAGCATTAGTTGCTCAGTCAGCCAAGGGGTTGCAAGCATTGTTGAGTGAATTGGAGGTTCAGTGCGATAAATATGGGATGAGAATCAATATTAATAAAACAAAGGTTATGCGATTTTCCAGAAAGAAAAAGGCTATGCTAAATATTAAAATAGGCGGGGGAAAAATAGAGCAGGTAGAACAGTTTACATATCTCGGAAGTGTTTTGGACCAACACGGTCAAAGTGGTAGGGACGTAAGGAGAAGAATTGCGCTAGGCAAGGAGGCTTTCTCAAGGAGGAGGGAGTTGATGACGGGGACGTTGAGTAGGGATGTTAAGACAAGACTCGTAAAAACTCTGATATGGAGCGTAGCTATGTACGGCGCGGAAACGTGGTCGCTGAAGCAGGAGGATAGACGTAGATTGGAGGCTTTTGAAATGTGGGTGTGGAGAAGAATGGAAAAGGTGAAATGGACCGAAAGGAAAACAAATGAGGAAGTACTAGAAATGGTGGGGGAGGAGAGGGGTTTGTTGAGAGAAATCCTATGGAGGCAGGAAAAATGGATGAAAGGCGTATTGAGCGGTAGTGGAATGTTGAAGAGGGTAATAGAGGGAAGAATGTTGGGCAAGCGAGGTAAGGGTAGGAACAGGATAGGGATGTTGGACGAGATGAAGGGAGGAAAGAAGTACACCGAGATGAAGAGGGACCTGATATAGATTAGTTTGCTAGGTGGGGAGTCACAAAATGTTTGTTTGATAGTTGGGTCCATCCAAAAACCTACCTTAACCGGTAGATTACCTAAAAAAAAATATATATATATATATATGTATATATATATATATATATATATATATATATATATATATATATATATATATATAGTCACTTTCTTGAAAAACCCACGAACGTGCACAGTAATGTAAATTCACTAACTAGTCGACGAACACAGAAACTAAAATAAATAAAACAGTGAGTCCCTCTTTTTTTTAGTTTCTGTGTTTGTCGACTAGTTAGTGAATTTACATATATTTAATACATTTACAATAATGTAAATTCACTAACTAGTCGACGAACACAGAAACTAAAACAAATAAAACAGTGAGTCCCTCTTTTTTTTAGTTTCTGTGTTTGCCGACTAGTTAGTGAATTTACATTATATATATATATATATATATATATATATATATATATATATATATATATATACACATATATGACCCTCCACTAGCTACAACGCATCATTAAAATGCATCCAAGACCTTAGTTATGAAATCTTTGCAGTGCTGAACGCATTTTTAGTTCCATGGGCCAATTAGGTACTTTCAAACATATAATTGTGCTGAATGAGAAACGACTGAGTGATTTTCAACCATCAAACTTTTTTGAAACCTTTTTTTGTGAAATTTCTATGTAGGCAATAATCGTCAATTTACCATAAATTTTCTTATTTTTTGAAAAATTAAAGAGTAGCTACATAGAACTACGGTGTCAGCCGCTGAACAGCACTGATATTAATGTATTCCACGATGAAAAAATCATTCACCTCGACTGGGACTCCAACTCGGATCCCACCAGGATATCGAGGACGTCTCGGTAGCTAGCTTAATTGGTAAAAGAAATCGGCTGTAAAGACGAGGGGATCCGGGTTCGAGTCCCGGTTAAGACTGATGATTTTTTCAGTAAAAAATCTCTATTACCTATCTCCCTATTACTTATTCTCATTCTATTGTACTGGGGTTCCCATGCTACATCTTCGTGTTGAAAGAGCTACCGACAAGTGTCTTCGGTGCGTGCTGGTATAAATGCTACGAATATTATTGCAGATAATATTTTTCAATAAAAGCACAGCATGAACAGCAAGCGCAGTAAAAAAAGAGAATTAGAAGTCGCATTAGATTGATGTTAGAGAAGAAGTATTACACAAGCCATGGAAAAATAGAGAATTAATAGGAAGCCTGAGCGAGGAAAAATAGATTCAAATCAATATAACTCAGATAAGAGAAATATTCTGTGTACTTGACATAACAACAGCCTCGTAAGGATGTTGAAAACGGGATTTGGAGGAGAAATAATGACGTAGGAAATATTCTGAGAGGAGAAAGGAAGGGGGAGCTTCATCACAACTGAAAACGTAAATCGATTAGAACAGAATCCGATTTCTCGTCACGAAAAAGCACACATTTTTCCCACTGAAAATGTTAATGCTATCTCTAATGTCGGTCGGCAGCAGTTGAAGATAAATATATAAAAAAATGATTGACACTTGATTATATATATATATATATATATATATATATATATATATATATATATATATATATATATATATATATATATATATATATATATATATATATATATATTAGCAGATTCGTTTGCTCCAGAGCGTGAGGAAAATTTTAAACTACCTGAATGGATAGGAAGGTAGGTTGGCGATAATTTTAAAACATCTCAATTAAGTGGATGACGTCGTCGTGCGTCATCGCTGGCTCATGGGAGAGAGGAAGAGGGAGGGGGGAGGTGGGGGGGGGTGGTGTGCATGAGGAGGAGGGCGATGTTGCCCTCCGTGGTGCAAAGATCAGTGTACTCGGGGTCGAGTATCTCGCGCCTGTAGATATTTCCGTTCGCGTCCAATAAATCTCCACAATCGAGCGAATGAAGGTGCTCAATGGGGTGAGCGCAATAATGAAATATCTAATATCTCGACGGGAGAAATGAGCGGTAGGAAAATCGGTGCGACTTCGCAGGAATCTGAAACATTCATCAGAAAGCGAAAGAAACTTCAGATTTAAAAAAAAAAAAATTATTGATTCAAATTTAAATTTAATTTAACGGTTGGTAAAATGTTGAGTTGCGAAATCGATGCACATTCCGTGGACTTTGTGCCATTTGACTTATCATCGAACGTCAAATGCTTTTTAGAGAGATCCTAAAAGCTATATGTTACCTGCCAATCATTTGATTCCTTCATGCTTCCATACGCTGACATATTCCATCACTTTCTTATCGTAATTAATCCTTGGCCTCCGTCTGTAATTCTTTCCTGCTATATATGGTCCCTTCCATCACGATCTTCGGTGAAATAATGTCTCCCAGAAACGTATCCAATTAGTTTTCCTTCTATTCTTGTCAGTATCTTCGATAGGCTTCTCTCTTCAAGCACTCGTCGAAGGACGTCTCCATTAGTCACCCAGTCGGTTAATTTTGTTTTCATCGCTTTTCGGTAGCAAAGGATTTACATCACTTTCCATCTTCTTTTCCCCACTGATGTCATTGTCCAAGTCTCACAGGCGTAAAAAATGAAGCTTCAGAGGTAACTTTATTTGATTCCTAACCAAATGCCTAAATTATTTATCCATCGACAGCTGCTTCTTCTGAGAAATATGTATACTTCTTAACAATTTACTACACAGCTCTTTCTCTCTTAATTCTTGCATTTCTGCTCCCATCTTGCTTCGCTTATTTAAATGTGAACTTACCTAATTTTATTTCAACATGAACTCTCTTTCTACAATATTCATATTTTTGCCTCAAATGTACGCATATGATCATGTTTCTATTGCCAAGTTTCCACGTCGTACAAAGCGACGCTCCATGTTAAGGTTTTCAGTAATCTTTTCTTAACATCTTAACTCAATTTCTCTGCAACTGTCTCCTTCCTGTGACAGCATCTTTACCGAACGCAATTCTTCTTGTGCCACTTCTACTTTGGCCATCTTGTTCTAAAACGCTTCCTAGATAGATGAACTATTATATCTGTTCTAGTGTACGAGTCTAGTCCCGAGTGTAGTCTCGTATATCCTCCTACTTTAATGTTTGACTTAGCCTTTCTATTTCTAAAGCGCCTAATCTTTTGTCTGGTTTCAATTGGTTCTCTATTTCCATCACACTGAATGTTGAATGCGCTCAGTAATGATTGTAACTTACCTTGTATGCAATCCAAACATTTGGTCACAGTTTTAAGCTCTCCATTTGGAGAGTAAACACATTTTCTGTCGGCACAGTATATTCCAGTTTTTTTCAGTACATGCAAAATTATGTTCCAGCGCAAGTTGTCAAAATTATTCTCCAAGCCCATTAAAAGCATTGAAATACATACGAGTATTGCATTACGTATTTGCCCTATTGCATGCGATTTCCCCATTGCATACGAGTGCGTATTTTTCTCCACCGCAACACTTGAACGAGAGAAAGAATTGCTCCTCTGCTTCTTTCAAAATCTACAATTATCTCCACTTCAAATACTCTTCTACATTTCTCTTTTCTCTTAGGTGGAATGCTTTCAGCATGGATTTCGAATCACCGGTCATTACATTAATTGTTCGAAATCTTTCACACTGACATCCCCGCCCTTCGTTTCGGTATGATGAAGACGACGCTCTGCTTTAAGTCACTTGCATGGACGCTGTAAATTAATTTGTAGAATTTTGTCAAAGTCACCTTTACAAATTTCCTCATTACTGCCGATGGGAACTGGCGCCATTTTTCATTTCGTTACTTACTCAAATGGCCTTCACTGCAGCGCCATATTTTCTGATCATGGAGTTCCTTTCTCACCAACACCCAGGACATCACATTCTATGCTAATAATCCTATGCATTTCATGTCCGTCATAACTATTCCGAAGACTCTTTTCATCTTTTCACATCATCTTTAACAAGGATTTCATCTTTGTTCAACCGCATTAACCTCTCCTCGGTGTTTATAGAAGTGATAATTCAAAATCCACGTCTGACCTTCTGGTTTCCTTGCACAAATCTCTTTCGTAATTCTTCACATTTCCTCATCCATTCTTATCCAGCCATTAGGGCAATCCTTACTAGCAGTTCTGTCTTTTGTTCAATATTTTGTGATTTTACTTTCTTTTTGTCGTACATGTGATCGTCTTAAGAAAGAGCTTAAAATTTTTTTCTCCTTCTTCCTTTTTTCTCCCTGTACCTTTGATATTTCTCTTCGGATGGTCATACATTTTTCGGCAAAATGAAGAAGAATCATTCAGGACCGATGGGAAATGGTATTAAGGACCTCCATAGTTTTGATGCAGACGATTAATTAGCTGCAGGCGATTTTCCTTTTCAATCTGTCAACAACTATCTTCGATTATCAAGTAATCGAACTTACTGGAACACGGGGAACACTTTCAGAGTTTGAGGAAAAAATAAATCGCAATCGGAATCTTTTAGCATGACATCTGTAGACATTCACCGACTCTGAACGCTCTCCTTTACATCTCATTTAAAGCACAGTCCATCTCTTTCCGTTTCTCCGATCTCTTGAAATAGAAATCTTACTCTTTGTTGTACGTGTTTACCTTGCCTTTGCATGGGAGAGGATTCTTCCATCAGCGTCCATTTAATCGCGGCGCTCATATGCAAATCTAAAAACCTTTAAAAGAGCAGCCAACAAATTATTGCTTTCTTTTACTGAACGGATAGCATGAGCACTGGCACGCATAATGATGTCAGTAAGAATTCGTCATATTTGAGACTTTTCCAAAAATCTAAGATCATCTACTAATTTCCTGTTATGTTTCCCGAATGTGTATACATCAAGTATTCACTTACTCGGATAAATTTCAGTGGAGGGGGTAAAGGAGAAATGTAATTGAATGTCATTCATACCAAATTTAAAACGAAACTAAAATACTCGTGAACCATCGGGAAATTGAAAATTTAAAAAACAGCATGAAAGTGTTAAAAAGGTAAAAAAAAGTAGAAAGGATGAAATTACATAAGTAGTATAATAAGAACTTTGCTTTTCAACAATATATTTACATATATTATTATTATTATTATTAGGTAATCTACCGGTTAAGGTAGGTTTTTGGATGGACACAACTATCAAATACATATTTTGTAACTCCAAACAAAACCCAATCCAGCAACCTAAACTACATCAGGTCCCTCTTCATCTCTGTGTACTTCTTTCCTCCCTTCATCCCATCCAACATCCCTATCCTGTTCCTACCCTTTCCTCGCTTGCCCAACATTCTCCCCTCTATTACCTTCTTCAACATTCCACTACCGCTCAATACGCATTTCATCCATTTTTCCTGCCTCCATAGGATTTCTCTCAACAAACCCCTCTCCTCACCCACCATCTCCAGTACTTCCTCATTTGTTTTCCTATATATATATTTTAGGTAATCTACCGGTTAAGGTAGGTTTTTGGATGGACCCAACTATCAAATAAACATTTTGTGACTCCCCACCTAGCAAACTAATCTATATCAGGTCCCTCTTCATCTCGGTGTACTTCTTTCCTCCCTTCATCTCGTCCAACATCCCTATCCTGTTCCTACCCTTACCTCGCTTGCCCAACATTCTTCCCTCTATTACCATATATACATTATACTATTATACATATACATATATATATATATATTTTTTTTTTCCACAATTAAAACTTTATTTCGACCATGGTTTCGATACACTGTATCATCATCAGGTGATCTGTGTATCGAAACCATGGTCGAAATAAAGTTTTATTTGTGGCAAATTGCAACAAAGTTCTTAATTTGTCTCGATTCCACAACATCACTCCTGACTCTTCACTTTTCGTAAATTACATAAGGATAGGCCACACTTGTTGAACAATGACGAGAAGAAATGAAACGTAACAGAGCTATTGGAGAAATTAGGATGGGAGTCTTACAGGGACGCAGAAGGAAGGCTTAATTATGACCTCAAAGAAAGGTCAACGGTGAGTGGGAAAGAAAATATTTTGCTATTCCACACAATATAAATTTATTTGCGACCGGTTCCCATGAAGAGTATCATCATCGACAGTTAAGGAGACTCGAGTTTCCCTCTGATCCCGAGGGAATTATTAAGACCACACGATATCGACGGATTGGATAAAGCGGGATAAAATAAAAAAAAATCAGGACTCCTGCAATTATAGATTCAAGCATACACTCGTTCCTTCCTCACCGTATTTTTAGAATGAATAAAAAGGCTAAGCGTTCGGATAATATAGTTAGCAAGAACTTACTGTAATCCGTTCTTCCTTTACGAAACCTTCCTGAAGAAATTCATAAATACTAATGCTTGCAGAAGATTGCCTCTCATCTACTCTCGCAAGTTTTATCTGGTATCGATTTTCTCGGAGGAAGAATCACAATAAATCGTAGATTTTTGCCTTCTTCCTGGGTAACGGGCTCTTCAACGAAAACAAGACTCGGAGAAGGTAGAATTGATGGAAAAGAGGAGACGCTTGATGTCCTTTTTTTCAATTTGGGATGGATGGATGGAGGACGTCTCAAAAAAAGAGGTAGGGAAATGCTTCTGAGTGCACGAAGCAAATACATAAAGGACCAAATACCAATCGTATTTTACCGATCTTTTCATTTAAAAAAAACCTTAGTTTTCGCCTATGTTCCTTTCGTCAGTGTTTTAATCCGAAATGTTTCTAAGCAACCCTTCTTTATTCACTTAATGCTAACGCCCTTTTTGCGTGACTTCTGAGGGCGCTTCCGTCTATTCAACCCTCCTTACTTTGCCTACCTGATTCTCGTCTCTTGGCCTTCCTCCTGGTGCCTTGCCTTCTAATTTCCCTTCTATTTATGTTCCTAATAAATCCATTATGTCTCAAGGTGTGCCCAATCCATCTGATTCTTCTCTTTCTTATCGTGCTTGATATTGTCTTTCCATCCCCTCCCACCTTTCTTGTTATTTTTCCTCCTTTCTCGATTTATCTGCCCATTTGATCCTCAGAATCGGCCTTCAGCAGGGAGTTCCGAAGGCTCCTATTCTTCACTGGCCTGCTTTTCCAATGACTCCGATCCATTGAATGTCAAACCCAATACTAATGTTCTCACTCATGTTCCTTTACGTAATTCATATTAAAAAAGGAACACCAAGCACAAGGGGTATATTGCGATCACTCGGAATACATGAAAGGGAGTATACTGTACACACAATTCCAGAACACTCTCTTGTTGCAGCGTCTGGTGTGAATGGACATGCCATCATTTTAGCAAAAGAATACACTGAATTTTTCGTACCGCGTTCCTGAGCGATACGAACAAAGTGATTCTTCTGCTCGGTACTACCAGTGGATAACGAGTTCTTTGTGCCAAATCAACGTGGAATATATCTCTTAACTGCGATTATATTTTCATGAACCTCAAACGCAACTGCTGGAATGAGAACGGATTCCTTTGCTGGTACGCTCAGTTTGGGAGCATTCCGCATTCTGAAGGCCAAACCGCAGGCCGTGGGATCGAATTCCTTCTCTGGTTTTTGAACCAATGCCCGCCGACATTACCTATTTCTGGGGCGCAATGGCTCCTGCTTAGCCAGATGACAAAGTATTGATACGGTGGAATATAAATGACATGGTGGTGCATGTGTAATTAAACTACCATCATGGAATCCGTCCAGCGATTTGTGACGCACAGGCATGGTAACACTAGAGTAACAGAATGTAATGAGCTTGGAACTCGGGTTTTGGTCTTGTGTGATTACCCTAGGATTCGTTCCTGGTTATAAATGATCCGACGTGATAAGGTTAGATGTTGGAATACATAAACGTGAAATATATCACACTATTTTTGCCGAGTATCTTCCAGAGCCGAACAAAAGAGTGCAAGCTGTATTAGGTACACATGCTGATATTCCACGGATTTTGATGGTTCAGAAATGATATGAATTGTGGAAACGACATGTATTTAGCAATAATAAAAGAATATTAAAATGAAATTCTTGTCGATTATAACGCTTGCTAGTGCAATAACTTTCAACCGTGAGCATGATAACTGTAATAAGTTTACAGTTATTGTAACAGTGACATAAAGTAAATACAAATAGATAAGTTAAAGGCGTACTTACATAATTGGTTTGGTCCTCCTCATTGTAGGCCAGCTTTACAATGCCATAGGAACCCTGAAACATAAGACGAAGCAATTAATTATTATTAAGGAAGTTACATAAGTATTCGCGATGATAGATACAGGTATGCTATTTTTGGTTAGTGATTATAATCAAAGTATCGATTTTAAGTTTTGTTTCCTCAACACGGTGGGACAATGAGAAATAGTTAGCATGATCAAAATGCATTGAATATAACTGATAAAGTATTGTTTAAGGTTATTTCAATAACTTGGGAAAAAGAAACCTCAATGTCATAGACTACAATTAAGTCGCTGCCCGATAGTGATGGCAGTTCTATGCTAAAATAGAACTGCACCTAGGAATAGAAACATTTCCTCCAGGAAAGACAAACTTTAACAATGATACAACTACATGTACATGTATGTATTCTCCAAAATTTACACCAAGCGAGTTTGGATGCATGGTGGTCGTCTATTTCATTATGGAGAAAGACTGAAAATCGGTCATTTTTAATCACAGCTGAGAACAGTTAAAGACTATTGGCACGTATTTGTCGAGGTTGCCCTTTAAGAACACAATCAGAAGAGTCAAATAGGTGATGAATGGCATACTACCCAATAAGATTTGCTTCTCTTTCGGCGGTAAAATCTCAGGGTTCGAAAACACCCGACGGTCGGCCCCACCCCACTGGCTTAGCTTAATCGTTTCAGAAAATCATAGCCTCTCAATCCGAGAGGTGACCTTCCGTAGCCGAGAGGGGAGTGGGAAGTTTAATTTGGTGATGTCAGTTTTTGAATGCGTACTAATTTCCCTAAACCTTAACAAACGTGTCACTTAAAACCTTTGATACGAACACAAGAGAAAGATTCGGAACATAATCTCTTAACTCAAACGATAATTTTGATCCATTTTCAAACCCTCGCGTACAGATTTTGGCTAAAATATGATAAAATATACTTCGAACCACCAGGATCGTATTTTATTTGACATAGACGTCCACTGAAATTTGCATATGTAAATGAATTCATATTTTCAAGTTTTGAAGCGAGCTCAAAGGAGCCAAAACACCTTTCAATGTACTCGAAGATTTCCTAATCTCTACGTCCTCTAAATTATCAAGATGCATGATATTTAATCTCGTATTATTTGAAACATGGGAAATAAAATTGGATTTCCGTCTTTTTCCAGGTGGAAATAAAATAGGGTGAAGTTTAACAACGGTCAATGACCCGCCACTGCCACTTTGGCCAAGTCGAAAGGAGAGCGGCAGGGAGCTAGTGGTCTCAGAAATATTCCGAATATCCTCCTGAAGGTGAGTAGGGGGCGGGGGAGGGATGAGTTGAAGAGGGGAGAAGGAAGGAAGGGGGAAGATGGCATCCAGTGCTGCCCGAAACTTTCCCCCGAGACCACCCCTGAATGATACATTATCCTCCGGCGAAGACCCTCCTTTGTCAAGGTGGGGCTCCACGAGCCACTATTGGCTTCCTTTCGAGTACCAGTGAGTGCAAACCTGGGAGGAATATTAATGCAGCAGCCGCCGTCGAGAACGGAGTTTGAGGGCCCCGGACGAGAAGCCAGGATAATGTTCCCCCACTCCCAACAATGGTCCATTTGCATTCAGGTCCGGCGTCAATATACGCTGCCCAGGGTAACGCCCAGTTCTCCAAACGATTAACGCCTTTCTCCCTCTTTTTTTCCCCTAAACGAAATTTCCCCTTTTTTCAAACTTTAACTTGACTTGAGCGTTAATTATTTCTATCGAGCCTAATGACGTTAAATTCGTCGCAGAATGATTGTGAAGTAATGAATGTTTAATTAATCTGCAGCAAAACACTTTAAGCTGTAGAAAGTACGACGCGTAATATGGCGAAATGACGCTAGATGAAGTCTTGGTTAGAATTAGTATTGATACGCTGCACGATAACTTTGACATACGTACATTTGTTTTACTTGCGCAAATGAAATCTTTACGTAATGGGGTGGAGGGAACGAATGACAGTAGTAACAGTAAATACTGCTTTACTAGGATATAACAGAGAATATCTGCACTCTTCAGTCAACCTTATAATTAAAATACCACCCATAAAACTTCACACCTTGTCTGGAGCTTCAGTTTCAATGACCCTGCACCGAAAACATTTCCGACATATTTTAAGGACTATGTCAGTCATTATAAGGAAATATTACTTATAACAACGAAGGAATGGGATTACAATGATTTTCTTTACCAATGATCTTTAGGGCCTTTCCTGAATGTAAATTGGTGAAGGAAGAAATACATTATTAGAAAATTTCCGCGTAAATGAAATTTACGTTTGAAATTGATGCCACTTAGATCTTTTTTCATTAATAAGAGAAATAATATGCTGTTCATTTGTTTTCATAAGATATAAACAATGCTATTGCTAATATTACAATCACCAAACTTTCTTCGTGACGTACTCATCATCACTAAACTTTTCAAATGTTATCCGACCCATTTTATTTTATATTACTTTAAATAAAACTCTTTTGTATGAAACGAAGATAGATCTCCCTGCAAGACATTGAAACATGCATTTCTTAAGGAAGACGTGTCGTACAATTTTAAAAGGAGAGCGATACGAAAGAATCTCACAGAAAAAAAATCCACATACATGATATTTCAGTATAGCTATCTCTGCATATATTCCTACACGTACATGCAAACATCAAAGTTTTGCCCTTGACTTAACCGTACATATTGTCTCAATTTAGAAGGGAAACATTAAGACCCGCATTAATAACAAGTCTCCCCCTCCCAAGCTCTAGGGACGTGTCTTATAGGAATGTCTCACGTCAAAAATGGCCAAGGAGTTCTTGAAGCGGGAGATTCCTAGAGCCGTGGAGAAGAAGATCATTAGCGCGGACCCTGGACATGGCTTAGACAGAACGCACGTCAAATCCAGTCAAGCGCGCGGTGACATCCGCGCGAACGCAAAACACTTGACGCGAGCGATTTCACGCGAGTGAGAGAGAGAGAGGGAGAAGGAGAGGGAGGGAGAGGATAGGAGAGCGTGCGTTGGGCGGGGAAAGGAGGGGTAAAAAAAATGCACTGGATAGACCGCATGCCAGCGTTGAGCCCGGAGCGAGTGGGCGGGGGAAAGGGGAGGAATCCGCACTCGGCCCCGCCTACGGCGTGCATTTTACATCGCCCGCGAAAACCACATCCGCCTTCGCAAGGAACAACAACAATAAAACCTCGCCGACTCCGCAACGGTCGACTGAAACCAAGATTGTAACATCCTCCCTCGTTAGGACTTCATCCACGTGGAGTTTCCGCCGTCGAATACAGTTAGGTACTAGTCCTTTTCCGCGAGGGAAGAAAACATCACTGCGGCTCTTTCGGAATGGGCCACTTGAGCATTATTTTTTGGAAAGGCTACAAAACCGCCGCCTTTTTCCTCTGAAATATCCTCGAATAATTATTCCCACAATGCTTCGCGAAAAAAGAGGATCCGCGGGTGCTTTTTAACGCGACAGAATAGGGGAGATGGCAACAAATATGATCTCCCCATGGGAATGCGAGAAAATTTCCTTATGATTCCAAGTCACACGGCCTCGAACATTCGTCAAAGTTTTTCAATTTCCGGATTTTTTCAATCGTACGTTTTTGATGTTGACAGTCAATATTTTTTTAAAAATTTTGCCAAAGATTCAACAAATGCAACAAATCTACCAGAAAAAAATCTAAGAATTTTACAATATTTTTCGTAACTTAATAAATGTCATGTGACTACCACGTTGGACCTCTCCAGTTGTCGCTATTTATTTATTTTTTCCACGGGCCAACAGGTTTCTTCTTCCCGCTCTCAATCGCTTAAATCGCCGATTTGGACTTGTCCATAAAGCCAGGTATGTGATGCATACTTCGACCCGTTTTCTACCCTCGGCTTCCCTCACGTGCAACACCCCATCATGTTTAGACGTCAGCTCGATCCTCCCGTTCCCCTCGTCCTTCCTCTCCCCGGATCGTATTACTTTAATCACTTGGCGGTCAATTTCATTGCTTTGCCCGGAAAAAAAGCGGCGGAATGCAGGATGTGGGCATCATAAGCGTGCCCGGTTAAAATCCCTATACGCCAAGTAAAACAAATCACGACGTATCAATTCCCCTCGGGGAAATACGCCACGTGATCATGGGGGAAGAAAGAGGGGTAGCGAAGACTAGTAGAAAGAAAAGAAAACACCCACGTGACATAAAATTATCTCCACCTAACCACCACGACCCTCGACATTTAATAAGCCTATCACAAGATCTGTGTCACGAGACCCTGAGTCAACCCATGTAAACCGCAACGTCGAATCGATCGAAATCGACCTCCGACCTCCCGGAACCCATTATGTGCCGAGCTCTTTTCGGGCATTGTGAAACCCTTCATCCACCTCTTCACGCTCTAGCGAACCCGCTCCGACCCAGTGTGGAAAATGTTTGCCTAAGCGTAATGGATCACGATGGACCGCGACGTACGCGCTCGTCAACGATGTCTACTATCCATTTGTGAATCCATTCATCGCCTTTAACTTTTAAATTGAAAAATGTAAATTCTCAAAGGATAATATACTCGAAACATGATGCCAAATGTCAATAAAATTATCATCCTTTTGCCGCAATGTCGAGCGGTATATTAAACCAACTGAGAAGTAGTACTGTTTTTAATTGTGATAACACACCGCGAAGAGGAACGACGTTGATGATTCTTCCGATTTAGTTGTACTTACCGCGACGTTACCTAAAGTTTAACTCCTCACTGTCTAACGTCACGGAGCGCCATGCTCCGCCAAGCCAAGACACCCCCAATCGTGTGATGCAATTCGTGCTTGTAAATTCCGTGATTTTCTGACCACCCTCACTGCATTCAAGGGAGGTTAAGTCTCTTGAGAGTGGCGATAAGTTTCTAATTTTTGGACAACTTCATCTACACCTCCACCATACCCCCTGAGGAACACCCCCGGTGTGTGTGGCAGGGGGCGTGCTAACACCAACCACGAACTAAATTAACGAAGATTTATTTATTCTGGTGTTTTTGAGTGGACACGCAGTTGCTAAAAAGAAAAATATGCAATTTTCCATGAATAAAATTATGTATTAAGCCCCTAAATTTCGCTCTGGATACATGCGGATGAGGCATGCAGATACGTTGAAATCTGGATAGTGAATAAATGATTTTATTGGTTGAAAATTGTACACATTCATTTTTAGTACAAACCAGCCACGAATATATTATATTAAGGAAGAAGTTTGTAGAAGGGAATGCTGTAATCAATCTGTCTGAGCGTCACCATTCTTTCTCGTGGTCGTGAATTGCGTGAGAGAAAAACAAATTGTTGAAATTAAGGTTCTACACATCACATTTCCCTCGATTTAGGCATTGACATCCTATTGGACGGATGCAAAGTGAGGTTTGAATTATTTCTTCGGTATCATATGTAAATTTACTCGATTTGAAAGTTAGAAACTAGTTTAAATCAGAATCGAATCTTCACGTTTCCAGGGCCAACCATCACAGATTGCTACCAATCAAACGTAACTTTTTTTTAAATCCTTTGAAGGCAGTTTTTTAAAATTTTCACCGTTTTGAACTCGGTTCTCGAGCCAGTGTTTTCTGGGTCGAGTCCCAAACCCGAATTCGCGGTGGCTTCGCGACCGCAGAGGGATTGAGGTTCTGCCTAAAATCACCTTTAAACGACACGCTGCCGTCTTCGCGATAATACGAGTGCTTTCCCCAGAAAAAAAAACCGTCCACCTGATGATGATTTCCTGGCATTTTCATTTTCGAAGCAGCGACCTGACGTCCTTCACCGTAAACACAAATCAGGCGATTATAATTTCGGATGATTAGACACCTGTTGAAAATATTTTTCCCCACGCTTACATTATATACGTTTTTTTCCCCCCTTTCGGTGGCAGCGAAATTTCGAAAGCGAGGACCACATCCGTTGAACTAAGGAATTAGACCATGAATGATTTAACGGACTCTCCTTTTCTCCTACGTCCCGACGAGATGACTGGAAAAATTAGCCTGACCACCAGGGATAAGTCAAACTCGCTACTATGAAAACAGCTCCCACACAAGCGACGTCCTAGATTTACTTCATCGCAAGAGAAACAGCAGTAAATCAAAGAAATTTTACTTATATACAGAGACATAAGAAAACACAAGTCTCGTTCTTGTGTTCTCTCTCCAATTCAGTTTTAATGGCCAACTGAATCCTTTTCAACTGGCGAGGGACAATTAACTGAATCACGAGGCAATAGATTAATGTTAAGAATAACTGAGTTTATCTTTAAGCCACATTGATCATGATCAGAAGAAAAAAACGTTTCATAAAATGTAAGTTAAGAGATTTTCTTCAAATGGATGCTGTACCACTGTCATATTTCGTTTACCTTAATGATTTTTTTGTGAAAAATTCTACCAACTAGGTTTTTTCAACTCAAAACAACAGTGGATCCTCGAGTAGAAATGTGAGGGAAGCGCGGAGACTTAGCATTTATTAGATGAAGTTGAACATCAAGGATATATTGCTTCGCAGTAAGTAAATTCATTAGGGGGACTATTGTCAATATGCATTCGCCAACTTAAAAAAAATATAGAATATGGTTATATTTTGTTCTCTCTTCATATTACATGCACACCTGTAACTCTCTATATTTGAATATAGTATGGTGGAATGTGGCGCAACTTAAAACATCTTTCCGAAAAGCATAGCATGATAAACTCAAAACCTTGCCTTAGCAACAGCTGTTTTATGACAATTTTCCCACGCAGATCGAATCAGTAACTACTATCATAGTTGTTGTTTTCAAATCTAAAGGAAAACTCTTGAACACGATGCGAACAATATTATTTTTACCCTGGTTTCTTGTTATTTACAAAGAAAAAGAATATCACTTTGCAAGTGCGTTTCAGCTCGACCACATCAGCTCAAAAATCACCTAAAAATATAGTGACTTCATCGCGACTTCGTGAAAAAAACCTTGGCTGGTAGAGTGGACTCGTTTCTTGACGCCAGTTAATCGCACCAGATTTGCATTCTCACGCGTTTTTGTAACTTTCGTGAGCCGAACTCATGGTTAAATCAATCCTTACCGATTCCGTTCTTTTTTATTATTTTTTATTCATTAAACATTCTCGTCCTCCTTCGACGACGTCGTTCCATTTGAAATAGTTGCAGGAACTGGAAACATAACACTGTCGTTGGTAGATCCTACGCTCTTGGTTTTCCGACCGACGATGAACTGTTTCTTGAGTGGTGGCCCAGATCGTAAAAAAAAGGGAGCACCAATCCTTTGTGGAAGCAACCCTTCCGCAGAGGCATGGAGAGGTTTTTAAAACGCGGTCTCATACCTAACACGCAGGACGACGGGGGATGATGGATGAAGTGGAGGGGAGAGGGGGCGGTTGGAGGGTTTGGGGCCCGGGGGGGATGAGGGAGGTGGTGGGAGGAGTCCGTTTTCGGCGGTTCCGCGCGAGAAAAGAAAGTAATGAGGAGAGGAGGATCCAATCCACTCCTGCCGAATTTTGACGGAATTACCGAAAGTTTCGGGGCGTTTTGGCTGAAGGGAGAGAGATGGGATGGGTGGTGAGGGAAAAGGGAGGCTTACAAAGAACGGGGCGAGTGGAGAAGGAGGAGGTAGGGGGGGGTTGGAAGAGGATAAGAGACGGCGGTGAGAAGGAGGGAAGAAGGGCAGTCTTCTGGCCCTCGACAATAGTGGGACGCCATTAGGAGCACTCACTGCTCATCAACGCATTACGGGGCTCGCAAATTGTGATGAGGGAGAGTGTGAGGGAGAGGGAGGGAGGGAGAGGTGATAAAATCAAGGACTCCGACTTGAAGAGGTTAATGGGGCTGCGGAGGTGGTGAAGGAGAGGGAGGGAGGAGGAGGTTGGGGGAGGAGATACGTGGGAGAACGGGAGACCTGCCCAGCGGGGGGAGGGAAGATGGTGGGAGGGTCGGGCGAAGATGTTCAAAGACAGGAAAGAGGGGTGGGGAGGAAGGTGAGCGGACGAAGGAGAGTGAGGGGGGTGGGTTTAACGTTGGGGTGGAGAAGGGATCACACGTCAGGAGCCGATGGCGACCGGGGGAGCGGAGAGCAGTAGGTGAGGAGGGAGAGAGAGATGGATTTTTATGGGGATAAACGGTGGGCAAAGGCGATGGGGGGTGCAATTTTCGGACAATTTATGCCCCAAGCGAGTAACTCACCTTGTTATTCCTCGCGTAGGGGCCTTCGGTTATGGAAAAAAAATTACTTAAATGGAGCGCCCTATCCGCATCAAAAAAAATTTTTTTTTTAAATCCTCGAAAATTACTCCGTCTGGTTTTTCGCATGGTTCGTCAACTATTCAGTCTGACGGAATCCATTTAACGCCGCACACGCCCTGTGCACCACCGTGCTAGTGCATCTCTTGAGCGGTCCACCTCCGATTCCCAGCGATTCTCAGAGGGGGAAATTCCGTTTTGACAATTTTTAATGCTTGGCTGTAGTGTGCTCATCTTTGTCCATTTGTATTGACCAGGAGACGTTCTTAAAGAGTCTTTAAAATCAATATGAATATCGTTTAATTTTTTTTCGTCCACCCCACGCGGAGAAAATGATTCTTGCTATCCCCAAGACGAGCACAAAAGCAACAAGCTCATTTGTTTGTCTGTCTTTTAGACGAGACCAAAATCAATTTGTCGACCCGGACCCACGATTTGTTAACATAACAAACAAGATATGGGATGGGTTCGTAAAAAAAATCGATTTGGGATGGTTTGGTTAAGATCAATCATTTGTTTGTCTGTATTTCAGACGAGACCAAAATCAATTTGTTGGCAAAGATCACGATTTGTTAACACAACCAAAAAAAAGATTTAGGATGGGTTCGCGCAAAAAAAATGTATACTACCACGGAGGACTCATTACTCAACTAGTTTATTTTTGCCACATATTTATATTATACAATTGGATTTCTCTCCTGCAGCAGAAGACCGATGATTTTTGCCGGTGCTTTTTTTTTCCTATCGATCGTAACAAATTGATGGCAGCCCCGTCACCATAGAGAGACATACTTTTTTTTTTACCTGACGACATATCAACTACCACAGTTGCCTCGTTGTCACGAGACTTTATTTTACGGGCAATTAGGCGGAGAGTTCGGAGGTGCAGAGGGAAATTGTAGTCATTTTGCATCCTCAAAACTTTCGGGATGTTGGGTCTTAAAAGACTTAAAAGGTTCATAAATCTTGTGGGAAACACCAATTCCACTCCTCCTTTTCCGCGGAGCACTTTAACATGAATTATTATTCGACGAAATTGATGGGGAGCGGAGAGATTATGTGCATACAACCCAGAGCTAAAGTTAGTGGTCTACCGTGACGTTTTCAAATGAAAAAACCTCAAAGAGCGAGCGAGTTATTGGAGCTAGTGGGGTGGATGGAATAGGGTTCCAGTGACGCACAACTTAGGTCACCTTTTCAATCAGACTCTTTTTACGAGCTATGACGTTACAATTTTTATATCGGACACATATTTTGCGAACATGAAGGCGTGGTTGTTTTTGTGGATCTGACGATCAGTTCTGGGAAACCATTGGTGGAACAGAGAAAGGGTAATTAAAATAGCCAGAATGGGTAACTTTCGCGTGGCGTACCGTTTAATTCGAGCTGGCCTCTAACCCATCTCCCATTAAGCCAACGCCTAAATAATTAATGTGGTGGCGTGGTGTCCAATTACTATTTGTAATTATCCTAGGTGATGCTTCTATTGTGTTAGATAAAAAAAACTCTCACTCCGACGAGAATGTTCCATGAAACTTAAATACACAACGTTGAAAAGCGAACAATTTTATCGGCACACTGAGCCAATTGCGGGTGGATGATGTCTGCAAAAACAAAACAGATTCTGAGAAAATTGATCAATATTTAAAGTAAAAATCATTGAATGGATGATGAGAAAACTAAACGGAACAATATTGGTCAGCATAAACCTACAGCCAATATGATACTGATATGCACACCAATTGCTATACATGCACGAGCCCCTCAAAATACTTGCATATCGGAAATGCTGACCTGCGCTTTTCCATAAGCAGGTCACAACTGTGAAACTATGAATCATTTACATGCGCAATAATATCCAGTTGACCCAAGTTCCCCTTGCTGGCGAATGGGAATAAAACTCCTCTAGAGAAAACATTAAACTTCAAAGGTGAGTCTCACCATTCATTAAATGCGTCGCTCCCATTAGGTAGATGAAAAATAAATTACGCGGGCAGATACTAATAATACCTAACCAAGCAGCGTGACTAAGCATTTCATTTCCATGACAGGTAATCACCTGGAAAACATAATGCGCGGTTCATTGAGGGGTCACTGCTATTAATTTCAGAGATGGAACTCAACACGATGCGTAGTTAATTTCTTCGTTTTTTTTCGTTCCCGAGGGCTCTTTAAAGCTAAATGCGCTTACTTATTGCTCACCGTTTGAAATTTCAATCATATATTTAGAAAAATAGCCCCGGTTGTCATTAGCTTAATTAAATTTTTCAACGGCAAAAAGGGAACCTTTCGAGGTGGGGGGGGGGGGTGAAAAAAACGGACTACCACGTTTCCAGCTGAGCAATCGCCTATGAGGATCACTTTCTCCGCTTATTATAGCACGCGACCGGTTTCGATGGCTAACCGGCATAGTTTCGGCCGCGTCAGTTAATTACAAGAGCGTAAGCCTGATTTATCGGCAAATGTGGTTTTGGGAGCCCCCTTCCCTCTAAATTTGGGATTGAAGGGAAGTTGGAGAGGCTGGTGTAGGAGGCGTTTCCTGAACTTCTCTATAACTTGCACTGCGAGCAAAACGGCCTCAGGTGAGGGCTGTCGGGAAGGGTTCCTGGAGAATCCAGGGGAGGGGAGCGAGGGAAGGGGAAATGAAGATGCAGGGACGAATGTCGATATATCGGAAATTTCGATACATTAATTCCATCGATATCATTGGTATGTCCCTCCGCATTGAGTCCCACTTAAACTCGTATTTGTGCTGGATGTGTCTAGAAATTAAATTTTAGCGATGGCATTCTCAAAATCGAATTCCTCCGTCTACGTAACTGAAAAGCATTATTTTACATGTTAGATAGACAGTAGAACGTATGTATTCCATGTGCCGTTTTTTCCTCGTACGATTATATATCAAAAGAGACATGATCGCAGGCGCGAAGAGGATAAATATTGGCAGTGAATGTATTTGGTCCATATCCTGCACATGTGTGAAATAGACCCATCTTTTTATCAGACATTCCGTATGATTTGAATGTATCTATCCTCTCATTGAATATTTTTCTAGGAAAATACCTTCTTTTGTGCGATAACTTTCTCAAACTGATATTCGTGTAGAGGTGTCATGATTGTGATTGCGTACGCGTGGCTGGTGACCTAAATCCTCCCGCCACACGCCATTACAGCGCCTTGCGGGGTATTATGTAGATATACACAGATGTAGATGCAAATTTATGAGAACGCAATCACCGCAGGGGAGAACCTACAATAAATAGCAGTTCAAAGAAATGAGAGTATATCGGTTCGCAGATTACAATAGAAATGTTCACAAAAGTCCCACAAGGTGTGTGTGAAAAATAACTCAAAATTCTAGACTACTGACCATAACACATTCCTGACCACGTCATATCCTGTTAAAATGTACAACAGTTTATTTGAAGATGCTAACGGATCTAAATACGTACCTAAATTTAAAAAAATCCTGATCCTATGTGCTAATCCAATCCAATCCAATGTCCTAATTCAAATACTATGATATTGCAGCATTATGTACATTATATTGGAAATGCTTTTGTGATATTGAACATTGAAGCAAACTGTAACTGATGAGTATGATTTCGTATCCTTGATTATTTCATTTGTATAGGACCAATTATTTATATGCAAGATCTTTTGTTTAAATTAGCCACTTTTGTGACCATTTATCATCAATATGGGACTAATTCTGGAATAATAAAATGCCTTTCTTTCATTCGTTTTATTTCACTTTAGGGAAATTGAATGGGGTCATTTTTGTCTCTTCGGATGATACGACGATCTGTGTGATATACCATGAACCAAAGTCGGGAAAATCCAATAAAACCAAACCAAAAATCAATTTATGGAAACACAAGATCCACAACCAAATAAAGCATTTGAACCCACGACCTTACGGTTGGCGAGGAGACGCGTAACGCAATCTATCGGTTAGATGAATATGCATGTTTCATTGGTATGTTGTAACTTGCGGAATGAATACTGCGTGGAAAAAGCCTATCATTTTCAAAATTTAATATTTAATTAACTATAAACCATAAACATAGTATTCAACCCGAAGGCCGGTTGGGTAGGTGATGGTGGAGTTCACCCAGTACTAAGCCCGACGGCGTGTGGAATTCACACATCAGGATAAGGGGGTTAGTTCCTTTCTCCGTGCCGGTTATGGTTTCCCAGGAAGATCTGGTAAAATCACATAGCTTGGGTGGAGCTGCAGGTACCCAGAGAGGCTTGCCCGAGAATCGACCCCAGGACCCTCCAGTCAGTAGTCCAACGCTCTACACTTAGACTACCGCGACCCCCTAATAAACCATAGGGTAGTTTATAAAAGTCACAATTTAAGTACTTGAGCGTCCAATATTTTTCACATATTTTCAAATGAAGACAATCTGATTCCGAAAAATAAACGCGGTTCAGACACAACGACACTCCGCAAACGATCGAAAGATAATTTCGACGATGATTATTCAATGGCACGAAGAAATCAACAGTTCACAGCACCGCTATTAAAAATGTCTCGCATTTATCGAACCAAATTTTAAAAAATACCCTCGATCTTGGGGAAACGTGAGATATCGATCATTAAGTTCAGAACGAAATAAATTTCGTTGAAGTCATCAGCTAGTCAGCCATCGTATTCGTTAGAGTCATCAGCGAAGTGTACAATATATTATTATTATTAGGTAATCTACCGCTTAAGGTAGGCTTTTGGAGTACAATAGGTGGAAAGATAGGAATACAAAATTATTTTTCTCCCTTTGGGATCTAAAGTAAAGAGTATAGTATTTGGAAATGTTGAGAGTGCAAACGTATTGATGTACTCTTCTGCGGAGACTAAAATGCAGGCATAGGGAGTGTGAGAGATAGGGTGGTTAGGGTCAGAGGATAGGGAAAGGCAAAGCAGTGGCTAGATAGAAGGAGCGGGTGAGAGATTGGACCCTCCCTCAGACTATTTTCTTAGCCGGATAATTGTCCATTAGGATGCGATGGAAACTTCTAAGCAGGCACCACCACTTGGGCCCATCATCCCGGCATGAAATAAGCTTCGGGAGCAAAAAGGAAGACGAAAAACGGCGGAGAACCTCCTCGAGATGGAAGGGGAGGAATGAAAGGAAGCCTGGGGAGAAGTTTTTTCCTTTATCAGCTCTCGCGGCGTGGTCCACTATACCGTTAACCAGGGGTGGGCGGGCAGGGTATTTCGGTGCCCCCGGGCGGCGAAGGAGCCCACGTCACCAAGCGCGCGGTTGGATTGGCTTAGCAAGTTTCGACTTACTCCCCTTTGAGACTTTTCAGAGAGGAGAGGGGCGCTGGAAGCTCTCACATCGGTTTCTGACACGAGCACATACATGGGAATGTATTTGCAACATTGGCGCCTGAATTCGAAAGTGATCGATTATGAAGCATCGATTGCGCGCGGACGCACTCTCCCGGCATTATTTTCAATGAGGAGGGTCCCACATATGACCCAAGGAGGATATCCGGCATGTGGTTTTCCTGACCAGTTTCAAGGGACGCGGACTCCCTTTCCCAGAGTTCACGACACGGAACACGAAGAGGAGAATCGAATGTTGAGAAGTCGCCAACTCTCGTTGACAAAGACTAGCGGCGATCATGCAACTTCTATCGGTGTTTTGATTTTGCCTCCAGTTTCCTGAACGCCTGCGGTGGACCATATTCCCATTATATCCCAATGGGTCACAATTTGTTTGCCTTCAGGTTTCCCAGGGGCCGAAGCACAAGAGTTTAGAACTACTGTGACTGGAACGGGTATCAAACCTGTGTACTTAGACTTGCTAAGCATTCATACTGCCTAGAACACTGCTAAAATTATTGAAAAGAGATATTTCAATGAAAGGTTACCACATGAGATAATCATGTACATTTCCAACCTCATGATTTTGCACGGGAAAATGATGAACTAATACCATCGCCATGATGCTAAATCCTCAGGTCAGAAATTAACGACAAAAAAGAACGAAACACTAACAAATCGATAAAAACCTTACTTTTCTTTATTCCACAATATTTTGCGAGGCTCGCGTGATAACATTTCCTGTATAACACTCCCTACGGCGGCTCGAATCATATGGCGAGAGATAGATGAGGTTTAAAAACATAATTTTTAATAATCGTATTTATAAAACGTTCTAGCAAAGAGAATGTTGGCTTATATTGACTAGCAGTAGCTCAAAATTGTCCCATGAATAATATACGTCGTGAAAACTTTGATTCAAGCATTGCACATTTTCACTAAGGTTGATGAAACAAAACGATGCCTTCAATTTGGAAATGAACTTTAACTATCAATGTGTGCTAAATGCGTAAAATAAAAAAAACATGTTCCCATTCTGATGCTACCATTACGGAAGACGATTTGAAAACTCTTGGCGAGATTTATTTGTAAGTCGTCTTCTCTATGGAAGCTCCAGACTCGATTTTGATAAGTCGGTTTTCAAAATGCGTACGAGGCAAAATGACCATCTGGCAGTCAACGAACGGATAAATGATCAAAAAAAATATTTTGCATTTAAGCTTATTTATATTGAAAATTACTGAGAACTTTAATTTTAATGACTTAGGTACTCATTAATAAATAACGAACACTAAAAAAAATCAAATAAGTATGTATATAACTTTAAAAACTGTTATCATACCTGTACTTAGTTCAGTTTATATTTTTTCCAACTCCCACCACCATTTGCTCACCATTCTCCGCAGAATCATTTCCCGTGGAAAAATGTTACGCCAATCAGTATGACCACAATGTTTTATAATGCACACATAGCGGGTGACTCCGTTAAAGTTACTGTTACAGTTTCTTGAAATTTACTATCTAATTAAAACCTGATAATTTGCATAAGAAAAGTTACTACCGCTTCCAAAATATTAAATTCGACTCAAACAATAGCGCTGTATGGGAGAAAAGTAAGAATATATTCGCTGACGTCAACTTTACTACGAAAGTTAAGAAGCAATATTTCCAAGCCGAGAAATTTAAATTTCGTCCAGAGAAGAGATTCTCTTTCTTCAAGATTGAAAATGTGAGCAAATATTTTAAGTCGAAAAAAATGTTGGAGGCACTTAATAGAAGCCAGATTGATAATCAGGTTCGCAGAACAGGTCGCAACGTGAAATAATTTATTTGCATATTTCGATTCCAAACATGAACTATGCGTCATCCCAATCATATCTCACGCTCACTACCCTTTTTGTACTCGGAAAGCAGAAAATATCTCCCAGAACATGCGGTAACTCACTGGAAAAAAAATTGCTGCAAATAATAAATGATTAAATCAACGGGGAATACAAAGTTCTATATGTTATTCAATAATTTGTCATTCGCGCAATGGGATGCATGTCGAGAAAAATGGTGAATAGGAAAATAAGAATTCTGAATATAATTTCATTGATTACTTTCGAGAGCAATGCATAAAACGATTTTCCAGTCGAGCGTGCGAACTTTTAATTTTTTTTCCCGAGGAAAACTTGCGCAGCAGCTCAGTTTTTTTTTTTAATTGGTTTCACTTTTGCGTGTCTTTAACACCCTTGGTAGACCACTCCGCAATTTGTACGCTGTCAAAGAGCGGAAGAAATAACGTGAGCTAAATGGCCTGGTTCGCGGCGTGATAATGTTACTTCGTGCGAATGAACACTCGCGTAACCTAAAGCGAAGAAATGGAGAGATGGCTCGCGAGGGGGTGAATCCTCGCAGGTATCACGTGCAATCGCGGTTATAATAACCATGCAGGGTGGACGAAACCGGCGTCACAGCTGTAATAATGCAAGGTTTAGGAGTTACCTACGTGATGACCACGTTAATATCAACTGACACCCTGGACACACACACATACAAACACGAGACCGTGGCCCCGAGCATCTCAAGGCGTTCGTTGGTAATGTTACCCGTGAGTTCGCTCCCCGAACGGGGGGAAAAGGGATGGGGAAGAAGGGATGGGAGAGGATGTCGTACCGGAGCTGTATTTATGGTATGAAACCTTCGTTAGTTTTTAAGCGTGCACCGTATGATTTAGGGATTCTCGGGAGGCAGGCGAGCAAGCCAGCGCCGGGGCAAGTGCCGTGTTTTCAGAATTAATTAACGAGAAAGCCGCCATTTACGGAGCGGATGGCAAGGGAAGAGAAGGAGGAGATCGGAGAAGGGGACGGAGAGTGAGGGAGAGAGGAAGAGTATAGGAAATTAAGGTGGAAAAGATGAGTATCGAGTGGGTATAAAGGAAGGGGGTGAGTGAGTGAGCGAGTGAGGGAGGGAAAGGAAGAGGCGGTGGTCCGGAAAATGGCGGCGTCTTTGCCTTATTTTTTTGCGGTGGTTGGAGAGGGGAAGGAGGACTCTCGCAGCGCGATGACGATCCATGGGCGTGACTCACGCGAAATCGCCTCCGGAGAAAGTTTTTTCTTCTTTCTCGTCTGAGTCTCCGACGACTACGACCAGTCCAAGGGGTGGAAGGTTAGGACGAGGGGGAGGGGCGAGGGGGAGACAAGGCAACTCTAGCCTCAGGGTCACTCATTTCGGCCGTTCTGAAAATTTCAGTGGAGCACCTCCGATTTATCGAATGGGATGATTGAAAAAAATTGACGCACGATTTTGTATAACTCTTCATTAAAGTTGGGATCTCTTTTCACTTGGGTATTTTATGAGTCGCTCTCTACTGGAAACCTGGAAAACCCTCCCCAAAAAAAGTTCACTCGAATATGCGCCATATAAATATATTTCAGGGGTTAAGAAAATCGTATCGATTAAAGTTTAAAAAGATACTATTTATTAATCTCTCAAGAAAATATCAATTCAATACAATGTACATGAACTGGGCTTGGTTTTGCAGGTGTCGCATTTTGAAAATTTGAACTCTTCAAAGATTTCGCCGCCAGCAGAAAATGACACCATATTATTTCATACGTAAGTTTGCACAGGGAACAAAAGATGAAAATTTCAAAATAAAATCACGTAAAATTCACTTGTAATCATGAGATATTTCAGTTTGTGGAGATGAAATACTATCTCAAAGTTAATATTTCTAATTATATAATGCCGATCCCTTTCAAAGAAACGATATAACGTACTTGCAGCGTACCTACCGCGACTGAAGTACAGTGATCCCCTTTCGTATATCATACCTCATAACTATCCTCAATTAGTATACATATCGTGATCTAAACCTAACCGCAGTGTAACTCAATTTATGCTACATACTAAAGTAATACTTCAATGAATTATTTCATCTTTAAGAAGTGAGCGGAAATAGTCGAAAGACTCACGTAGAGATGCCAGAGTCGCCTTTATAAAAATATAGAACTCTTTTAATCTACGTGAGGGAGTCCGATCGAGGGACTTGGTAGGGGTGGAGGAAGAAACGTACAATCAAGAGAGGAATAACGTGTGAGTTGGGGAGGAGGTAGTGAGACGGAGAATGTAGTAATGCTTCATTTTGTGTCTAGGCCACGATAACGATACGTCCACATGCATAAAAAACACGTTTCCTCACTATGAGATATTTAAACTGCGTGGATGTGATGCAACTATATGCAAAATATCAGGTTTACCACGACAACCCATGGATAAAATCCCCAGGACATCAATCGGTTTTTCAGACGAAAAACTGAAATTTCCCGCTTCTTCTTCAATTTATAATTTATTATTATTTATTAGGTAATCTACCGGTTAAGATAGGTTTTTGGATAGACACAACTATCAAATAAATATTTTGTAACTCCAAACAAAACCCAATCCAGCAACCTAATCTACATCAGGTCCCTCTTCATCTCTGTGTACTTCTTTCCTTCCTTCATCCCGTTCAACATCCCTATCCTGTTCCTGCCCTTTCCTCGCTTGCCCAACATTCTCCCCTCTATTACCGTCTTCAACATTCCACTACCGCTCAATATGCCTTTCATCCATTTTTCCTGCCTCCATAGGATTTCTCTCAACAAACCCCTCTCCTCACCCACCATCTCCAGTAATTCCTCATATAGATATAATTTTTAATATAGCTCACGATAATAACTGATCATAGGTTCAACATACCGAGTACCAATTTCTTTGTAAAAGAAGCGTTATTATTCCTTGTAAATCGAGGAGAGTTTCGTTAAATTATGAAAGAGTTTTAGATAGCAAAATACGAGTATGTATAGACGAGTGAACTGAATGTGTGTCTTAGAACATTGCCGATATGTTATTCAAGCACATTTTATACCTATTTGGGCATGTGGGAGGGAAAAGCACTTTACGATGGCATTGTAAAAACAGCTGATTTGCTGGTAAACCAAAAAAAACACGTTGGCTCAGTCACACAAAAACTTTAGGACTTATCCAGGCTTTCACGACACTTTCAAAATCCAAGGGCGTATCCAAGTTTTCCAAAATTCCCCAAGCTCTGTGACCATCCTGAACGTTACCTGAATACATTTACCATTACACTACCTATAGTTTGTTAAGGAAATCGGAAAATAATTCGAGGAAGCAATCCATATAGAAATTAAGCCACAATCTATTATTTGCAAAGAAAACAGGTAAAGGAAATCTAAACGCAGGTGCATGTGTGAAGACGCTTTCAAATGTCTGCTCGAAAATCGAGAGACACCATTTGTCCTCCTTTCGAAAAGCTAACCTTTACCCCTTGACTGTGTGTCCGTTCCACCGCTCCAGTAGCAACCATAAAAACCATAAACACAGTAATCAACCCGAAGGTCGTAGCAACCATGGTAACAATTTTGATTGTTTAAAAAAATTTATAGGTCCACCGCTCCAGTACTCCAATAGCTACCATGGTAACAATTTTCATTGTTTAATAAAATGTAAAGGTTCCGAGTACGTCTCTGCCCGTGTGACCATTCGCCCCCCGGTGGTCTGCTGGCTCTTAGCCGAGCAACCACCCTGAGTCATCATCTGCTACTGCCAACCACTCTCGACTGATGTATCTAGCGGGAAGGAAGGAAGCTGTGGAAAGTGCAACGGGAAAGGGGCAACGCCCCTCCCCCCACCACCCGCCCCCACTTCTTCCCTCCTCCTTATGCTCCTTAGGGCGGCTACTCGCTAGACATCACCGATCATTCCAGTCGTGAGACATCAAAATTGTTCATAAATCGTTGTTGGATGCATCCTGGATGCTGTCCTCTCCTTCCCCTCCCGCTCCTTGTCGCTCCGAGTGACGGACAGCGGTCGGATGAGGGGCGATCGCGTACACACAGCGCGGCAGATTGCAAAAGCTTCCAGTTGGAAACGTGACCGTTCATTACTTAAACGATAGCAAGGCAAAGATTAATGTCCGTAATATATAATTTAACGTGTATTATTAATGCTGTACTACATTTTTTCTTCGTCGTAAGCCCAGAAGTTCATTCAATCAAAATTCCTTTCACGTTAAAAATTATAAACTTCTGTGTAAATGAAAAATATCCCTAGTAATCAGATATCTGACATACAGATACAGTATTGACAACCATGACTAGAATTTTAATCAGGTGCAAATATGGAAAACAAACTTTTTTTTACCATTCTCGCTAGATTACATCCACGGCTTTGCCGTAATAATATGTCGTAATAATCCATCATAATATAGCGTACAAAAAGCAAATGGTTTACGATGAACTTTGATAAAAGAGTTAATTTGTGATTCAAACATTTCATCATATCATGCTTGATCAAACTTCTGGATTTAATTAATCGAATCAAAGATAGAAAACAAATTTGAACGCCTATACATGGAACGTGGTGTACTCCAGAGGCATGCTGCTATTGCTACCCATTTCTCCCGCCAAGACTAGCATTTAATCAACACATTCCCTCAGATGCATCCAATGTGACTGGGATCCGAATTGTTTGGCGGCCAACGCATTAAAGTAAGCGCTGCGACCGAAGTATTGCCTCGCCGAATTGGTCTTTGCTGACTCGGAAAATCGCGGACGAAAACAAACAAACAAAAAATTTCGCCTTCGGGAATAATTTCACTTAGATATGGCAAGAGAGCTGGTATCATAAAATACAAGTGAGGCCTTTTTGCTTTCATTTGATTCGGCGTCCTTGTCGATGAATCCAGGACTTTCAGCAATACTATCTTTCCAAAAACTGATACTAACGTGACCTAGATTATTTGTTTTCAAACATGTGGTTTCCACGGTAATTAAAGGTGGGTGGGAAGGCGTTCGCGGCGTGCAGATTGCGCAGGAAGAAACCCGATAGCCTCCGCGTTAAATACGTACAGTTGCACACGATTTTAATTTCTACTATAACGAATAAACCAAGAAGTAATGCTTGTCTGGTTACCACAACAAAAGACATGTTGGTACGACGTCATAATTCAAGTGTGTCAGTTCTATTGCAGCAAATTGCTTATTGGCGCAAAAAAAATTAGAATAATATTTACCAATCATCGCACGAGCTATAATTGCACTTTTCGGTGAGGATCTATTATTTTTTGGTTTTCCTGCTCACTTTTAACGACCGATTATTAGGTAATTTTTAGATTTTCATCTATATATATACACAATAACCCACCAGGCTTCCGCAAAAGCGTGTGGTGGAGGGTGCTAGGACACCAATCATAAAAGTATGCAAATACATGCAAAACAAACAAAAAATATGTCGATACACATAAAAATATAGAGATGTAAACATTCATGTAAAGATTATTTTAACTTGCACTAGTGCAAATACATACACAAGCAACTTTCACACGAAAGCATAAGCACATACGAATTCACTACAAATTAATCTTGTTCTCGCTTGTATTTCGATTTTTTAACGAAATATATTATTTGATTCTTACTATTCTGATTCCTGACAGTCCCAGGAAAGAACGAATGTTTACCTATGTATTTATCTCTACTGGAGTCTATTTTTCTCTACTGATTTTCCAAACAGATTATACAGTCTCTGCCACACACCTTTTTTGGTGGCTCGTAGGGTATTTATGTAGATGTACAATCGACTCGAATGGTTTCTAATCCTAGAGGAGACAGACTTTTTCATTGGTAACCCGATCCCTACTTGAGGTGCTTTATGAAGAGCACTCTGAGTGAGTACGCCGTCCGTCGGAAGAGACGTTAAACTGCGGACCCCTTGGCGCCTTTCGTTAAAAAGTAGGCCGATGCCGAAGCCGGGTTTCTCTCCACCCTTCCTCAATTCTCATCCGTCCCTAATGGCGCAAATGACCTTAGCGGTCGGTTGCCTCCCCTAAGGCTGCGAATACTACTTCTGTCCATCTCCCTTAGATTTTCTTTGCGACGTGACCCGCCCAAATAGTGTGGGACCGACAAATTTTAGATACAGTCGCCATATGTCCTAGGTGCCTTCAAAAAGCGACGGGAATTGGATAATTTCACACAATGCACCATGAGTTCTTGCTACAAGTTCAAGCAAACAATAAATTATACTACTTACAGGTTCAAAGCCGTTTGCATGAAGCAATACGAAAAGAACGCCCGTATTTGTGGCGAAGCAAATCACGGAGTTAGCACCACCACGACAATGCACCCGCTCACACTCCCCACTGCTTGTCGGTGAATTTTTGGCCAAAAGCAGCAAGCAATGTAATAGTGTCCCAGCCACCATATTTACCAGACGAATGCGACGTTTTACTGTTTCCAAAAAAAATAAAAAGAACCCCAAAGGGCCGTCGGTTTCCAAAAAGGATAGATGAGATTAAAAACGCATTGCTGAGAGAGAGCCAAAAGCTATACCAAAGATCCGAGTTCCTCCATTCCAGTGATTTCGGAGTGTTTTACTCCATTTGGAATGTTTCGAGGATTAGAAAAAGCGCTGGCATACAAGTGTGCAATATTTAATGGGTACTACATCGAAGGAAATGACATCGATATAGATGAATAAGTAAAATTAGTTAAAAAAACTCAAATTCCCGTTATTTATTGAACTCGTATTAGCAAAGAGTCAAAATGAAATACATTTATAATTCAGCGACTAATCCGATTAGCGATTGGACATGTTTTGACACGTCCGGGGTAAGGGTTTAATTGTTTTACTTAAAATTTCAGCGAGAATAAACGCTCCTTGATTTTGCAAAGAGCGAAGAATCTCCCGCCACCGCTTTAGTCAGCTCGTAGTGAATTGTTATTTTGACCAAGACTCTTTTCCGCGAGAACTTGCCCCACCTTCTCTTTGTCATTTATTTCGACCTAATGCTTAAGGTCATTCCGGAACGTCGATCCAATTTTGGTAAACCTAAAAGAGCTTTTAGAAATTTTGCCAGTTGGTACCCAGAGGAAATGAGAGAGAGAGAGAGAGAGCATGTTTATGAACACAAAGATCAATTAGAAAGCATATTCGACACACCGCCCAGCCGGAGGGCGACTCATATTGAGAAAGGGAGGCTGATTCACCAGATCCATTCCCAGCGCGCTTGTCGAAAAAGGCTGACGTGGAAGCTGGCATAGTTTCAGAAAACAATCGAACGCGTTCGCAAACAACTTCGTTTTAATTGTTCGAGGAAACTGGCGGCTGAATTTTTCGTAGTCACTCCCTGGAGTGGTCGAGTCATGGAACACACGCGGGTAATGAGTGAGGCTAAACTTTCTGAAAGGGAGAGTAAGTTGGCGCCAAACGATTTTAGAAGAGAAATCTGAAAATGGTTTTACGTCGATGCACGTCTGTCAAAACCAGTGCGCACTTCGTAAACATCTGAGTGAGATAAAACTTGGTGTCAATAAATAACTGCTTACTTCATTTATTTACTTAGGAAAATTAAGAGTTTTGAGCTTCTCATTAAATTAAAGTCGACCATACAAATCACTGAGAAGATTAATACAAGCACTACAAAACAAACAATTTTCTCTAACGGCCAGTTTATCATGTAGGAGTTGGTGTTGGAGATTTAAATGTAGACCAACAGGATTCATGATGCTCTGGACAATAGAAACAATATCTGATTTTTATTGGTATTACATTACTCGGCTCATACAGTCTTTCTCTTGCCTTTCGAAATGCCTATTCTCTTCCTCTCTATTACTCCTTAAGTAGCGTTCTCCCTTCTCTCTCAGCTCCGTTCGTGAACAAACAAATTAAAACAATAAGAACAATGTTCTCTATCTCCATATATGAATATATATATATACATACAATATATAATATATATTTACGTATACATAATTTATAAATATGCCCTACATGGCGCTCTGTGGTTCCGAGACTTGGAACATTGGAAAAGTGGATCAGCGAAGAATAGAAGCCTTTGAAACATGGTGCTGGAGGAGAATGCTGAAGATTAAATGGACAGACAAAGTACGGAACGAGGAAGTATATAAAAGAGCAGAAGAGGATGGAACCATATGGAGAACTCTACGGCAAAGAAGAAATAGATGGATTGGACACACATTGAGGCACAATGAATTGATTATGAATATAATAGAAGGAAAAATAGAAGGAAAGATCACATGAGGAAGACCAAGAGACATGTACATGGGGAAAATTAAGAAAGACGTAAAACAGAAAAGGTATCAGGGATTTAGGTAATTGACATTAAGTAGAGTAGAATGGAGGGCTGCAGTAAGCCAATCCTAGGGTTGATATACTGATGATGGTATATAAATATATTCAACACGCTTCCGCATCATAATTTTGGTTTCCTTATGCATTTATCATTTGAATGGTATAGGTAAACTATTCAAACACCTTTGCCTAAGTAGTTAGGCTCTACTTCAAGGGCCCGTTTCACAATACAATATGCGATTTTTCGTAACCTTACCACAAGTGAACAAACATCTTTGATTTTTTTTTATGGAAGCGGAGATCCTTAAATTGCACAATTGGACGAATGCCCGTAAAACATTTATTCATACACAATGCAACAATTTCAAATCATTCACCTTGACCGGGATACTCATAAAATTCAATCAAGGCATAAATTTACGTACAATTGCTGTCGTGACCCCGGTTTGAACTTCTTTTCGTCGGTCCATGGGACGCGAATTGAGAATAAGATGGAGGAAAATAAATGTTCTTTATGAAATCTTTGTCTCTCCTGACTTCTTGGGTGGTATATGTTGATGTCGATATTTCGTTCATTTTAATTTCATTTAGTTAAACAAGTTTAATGAGACCGTTTTTGTCTGAAATAAATACAATGGGAAAGGTATTTTAGTGGTTGGATTACGAGTGGGAATCTTTTAAATTCCTTGACATCACGTAACGATCGAAGGAAGAAATAATCCCCAACATATTTTTTGTACCTCCCTCCGTTTTAATTCCATGTCTGTGGTCCGATCTGCTGACATGAGCTCTGCCGCTGCAATGATTACACGGAATTAATGAAAGAGCAGTGCCCTCTCCGATTTTTTCAATAATTTCGACCTAGCGTTAAATCTCTATGGTCTCTCCGATAATTTCTTCGCCGTTCACGACTAAAACAATGGCCTGATTATTTTCCTTAATCGCCACAGGTAAAAACTAACAATGACTCGGGCAACGCTAGGTGGAAAATTATTGTTATTACACATTATAATCTTCTCGACTGAATAAGATGACTAATTGACAGTTACCAGATCTTCCGGGTCTTTAAAAAAAAAATGTGGGGCAAAGATAATGGAAATGCAGGACTAAAAGGGGGAACTTCTGCTTCAAAATGGGGACACTTTGTAATTACAGTCACGCACACACGTGCATACATACTCATGCATATTGTTCACGGATGCCGTGAAAAAATTAAAATCCTACCCGAAAGTCCCCAGTTGCTCCTAAAAAGAGGACATATCCGCGAAAATTGGGACGCCTGTTAAACCTATTTAATCAACGGACAAATACTTTTGAATACGGTCTGAGAAGAACAAAGTTAGAACATATTCACTAACAATCCCTTATAAATAAAGAAGGTGAAATGAACCGAAAGGAAAACAAACGAGGAAGTACTGGAGATGGTGGGCGAGGAGAGGGGTTTGTGGAGAGAAATCCTATGAAGGCAGGAAAAATGGATGAAAGGCGTATTAAGCGGTAGTAGAATGTTGAAGAAGGGGAGAATGATATAGAGGGGAGAATGTTGGGCAAGCGAGGAAAGGGCAGGAACAGGATAGGGATGTTGGATGGGATGAAGGGAGGAAAGAAGTACACAGAGATGAAGAGGGACCTGATGTAGATTAGGTTGCTGGATTGGGTTTCGTTTGGAGTTACAAAATGTTTATTTGATAGTTGTGTCCAAAAACCTACCTTAACCGGTAGATAACCTAATAATAATAAATAAAGAATACTCAAATTCTTTTATTTATCTTAAGTCTACGGAATGGGTTACGCATGCAGAAACAACAAGACTGCTTTCGGCTAATCTGCACCTTTAACTCAAGAATGGATAAAAAGTGATCGCTAATAAAGAAGGAATTACCTGCAGCTGCTTTAAACTTATTTTGGATAATTTACGGAAAATACGTGTTTGCTACACTATCCAGTGGTAATGTTTTGAGACCATTCGTATGAGATCAGCTGTATATTAGCGCGGAGTGAAACTAGGCTGCCCTGGAACCAACGGCTGCGTCCCATGTTCTTTCTTCATTGCAAGATGTAAATTTCTACAGTGGTGAATCACGCTGTGCTCAGCATTCAGGCGATTCCGGGAGAATTTACAGGTAAATAGGTATAATTTCATCAAATTTCAAGAAACTGTGGGAGATTTCGCAACAGTCACTTTTAACGGAATCATACACTTATATACATTTCAATGCAACAACTTCAGTGCCTAAAAGCCAATCGCCTTGACCGGGATTCGAACCCGGATCCCTCGATGTCCGGCCGAGAGCTTTAGTAAGTTAAGCTACCAAGGCGTCCTCTTAAACTCTGAAATCTTTGGGTTTTTAAACACAACATCTTGTTCTTTTAAAAGGCCAAAAATGTTCAGAGTGTAATAGGACATCGGTAGCTTAACTGGCTAAAACACTCGGCCGGACATCGAGGGATCCGGGTTCGAATCCCGGTCAAGGCGAATGGTTTTTAGACTCTGAAATTGTTGCGTAGAATTTCTTCTCCAACTATAGGCTAAATAGGTGCTAATGACCTAAGACGTAGACGTACCCACGCATTTAATTATTTTTGCTGATCGAGGTCAAGACCCTTATCTCATGGAATTTTAACGGTCACTGTATTTTCTTATTGGATAAAGAAAAGTTACTGGGGACTCAAAACATTATAATTCGATTTGAATCGGATTGTACCAATTAATTCTCGATCCGGCTCCAGCATACTGGAGGGACACACTATAGCAAAGGCGGGGTAGGGATTAACGAAGAAGACAAATAAAAAAGGTGGACCAGAACCTTCCCAGTCGAGTAGCGGGACGGAAGAAGAGAAGCGCCAGAGAAATGGGGGAAGAGGGGAGCAGGTGTGGGACGCCATGAGGGACAGACACAGGTCGAGACCGCGGCTTGCATGCCCACTCGACGAGGGGCCGAACTGTCGCTTCGGGTGTTTGGATTGCCATTCGCGGCGGCGGCCCTGTGAAAGGATTCGGGAGTGGGGTGGACGGTTGGGGGAATCGGGAAAGTGTTCGGCGTAGGGATACGAGTGAGGGGTTTGGGGGAGGAGTGTGATGCTTATGGGGCAGGAGATCGGCTTCGCGGAAGGAAGGTGAGGGATTGAAGTGGAGCGAAGAAATGGGAACGGGTAAAGAAACTGGGTAAGGAAGGACAGGGGGGGAGGAGGGGGGGGGAAAGGGTCGTTTGCAACAAGCCGCAAATTGATTGGGGTAAGGGGGGGGCGAGGGGTGTGTGTGTGTGTGTGAGAGGGGTTTATTGAGGGATTCCGCGGCATCCAATCGACCGTCAAATGCTCCCGAGATAAGAATTAGAATCCACATCTTTCCCCACTTGGAAACCCCGCCCGGATGTCATAATTGGGATAACTACTTACTTCTTGTAAAGCTCGACGATGGCACGAATGATCCGAGATTATGCTAATTACGTAGGGGGTGAAAAAATAAAGGTAATAACCTTCGAGAATCCCCATCCAACGTCACTCGTCCGATGCTTTATCTTGCGGAAAACTAACCTGATAATGCTTTAGTCGAGCTCGATGGAAAACAGGTCGGTTTTTTCATCGAATGCGTCCTCGTTTTCTGCCGCTCGGATAGGATAATAAATATGAGAAGGACGGCACTTAAAGGGAGAATCTTGTCATTTGCTTGCAAATGTTTTTCCTAGTGGAAAATACATGATGCATGCCTACAAAATTCAGCTTCCAGGTAAAGTTAAAAGCATTAAGTTCACATTTGTTTAAATAAGAGATGAATAATGAATAAGATATACCTTTAAATTCAACTATGAGAAGAGTCACATTATTCCCAGCAAGTGGCGGAGGAAGTACTTAAGTACCATGAAATTTTAACACCTCATACGCATATCTTGGGAAGGTTCAGTAAAAATATCTTATCGAGTAGTGTACAATATGCCACAGTGGCGACAATTTACATAATTGGCGAATTTTACCCGACGAACTTAAATTGAATAAGTTGAATTAAATAATAAAGGAAGAAGAAAACCCTGTACACCTTAGCCAAGGGTTGGGTAACATTATCGGACTATACTTTGTAATCCATTTGCATTACACGATATTATACTCGAAAGATTTCTCTTAATAAGATGGCACCTACAACCGAAAATATTTATTAAATATTATATTCTGCTTCTATTAATTTTTTTCTTGTAGATACAGACTGAAAATTAAATTGCTCGAACAGCATTTTATACATGTTTTGAATGTTCGTTACCCTTGAAAATTTTACTCTTACTTAAATTAAAGCAATTTACTATCGTTCCCTGACCCCTGCCTTAAGCAGAAGTATGTGTAACCGTAGGAGTAGTATTCCATATTGGGAGAATTCGAACCTTCGTTCGTCGAAATCACATTGGACGAAGTCATTTGACACAATGGAGAAAAGAACAAAAGTTGGGGAACATCGGGATTAAAAATTGGCGAGCTCATTACAAATACGTGAACTGTGAGGAATTCTTAAACTAAAATCGTGAAATGATGAAAACCTAGTGCCTCTCTTTGAAGAGTGTCTTCGGGAAACTGGTATTTCAGTAAAACAAACGGAATTGATAATATTATGCGCTCATGGTTTATATAAAACCCCACGTTTCATAGGGATGACGAAAAACAAATAGTTGAATAGTTCAAACATAGTTGAAATTAAGTGATGAATGTTATCCTTATGCCTCCACTATCGGCTCAAAACACAAGTTGTTCAAATAATAATTTTTTACACTCCTGTACGGTCTACTTTGGTCATGCCGAGGCAATGGATGAAGTTCGAATCAACAAACGGACACAATCAATGAGAGGAAGGGGCAGAACGTGAAAAGTCATGGCTGAATGAGATCGGAGAGACACGAAAGTCGGAGATTACTGTAAGAGAAGAGAAATAATCAATTGCAGAGTAAAATTTATGAACGCGACGGCCGCGAAAGAAACATGCAAACGTAGTCAGGGTAGTGTGGGAGAATTAGTAAAAGATTACGAATCTCATGAAATAAATTAAAAAATCAGGTTTTTATAACTTTTCCCACTTCGAAAGGGGACGGCGTGAAGAGCATGCATGCATGCGGACACGCATGCACGTTTTTCATGTGTTTTTCACACCTAGGAGGCAGCTTATTTTGATACAAATCCCCCCTCTGACTCAGCAGTGCAACAACGCTTTGACTCCCGAGCGTTGTCTTCATGGCAGACTGCACATTCGTCATTACATTACCGCAAACCTTCCGCGGGGGAATTAAAACCCTCGACGACTATCCCATAAATTTCCTCCGGTGACAGTTAACTGGCTAAAGTTTCTAACCGGCGAGCTTATTTTCGTCGATCGCCGCAAACTTCGCTGGTGTGAGCGTCGCTTCGAAAAATCTTTTTCAAATCCCGTTTGGTGTCTGTGGCGCTGATGATAACATATTGGCGGGCTCGGGGAGCGAAGGAAACCGCATATAAGGCTGCGGTGGATCGGATCCGGTAACTATTCTCGACTTCACTCACTTTCCCTTCCCCTCCTTATGGATTCAAGGCATCGGCGAGAGGTGCGTTTGGAGAGGACTTCGCAGAGGGCATGAACGCCTCGACCTTGAACTCAAAAAACGATCGCGAGTAACTTCACGCTCGGATTCATTGCCAATCGGAACAGGTGCAGTGGATTCAAGGCACGCATTCATCAAGCAGAGTTACAAAACCGTGATTCACTAAATAGACGAGGTGGAGGAAATTTTCGCCTCCTGCGTTTAAATCGTGGATGTGTTAAACTGGGCTTTGCGTGTTTTTGGGTGCTTGATGTAGGTACTTGGCGAATCGCATTAAGTATTCGCTCACTCCTCGTAAATTACCCCATTATAGTCATGGTTCTATTTCGGCAACATGAAGGGTTCCCAAACTGTGTGTCGCGACTGCCTGAGAATATGCGGAATTCTGACAGGCGAGGAATTGGAAGACTAGCAAGGATGAATAGAAATATCTGAACATTTTAATATTATTATTAACTAATCCTAATTTTTGCATGGTTTTATGCCTGAGGAAATTAATTCGGAGACTGCCTTTCTCACATAAATACGTTCATTTTTAATTTTACCTTTTTAAAAAGTTTTTTTATGACAGCTATCTGCGTATGATTTTTATGCATAAAGTATTTTGTGAAGATTTGTAACATTTTCGATTTCCATTCCACTCTTTATAGTTTCCTAATTAACAACTCCTATAGTATAATTGCTGAAAGGAGAAGCCGGACATTTTTTATAAGTTGACTTTTTATAAGTTACTTTTATAAGTTACCTTAGGAACAACTTCTTTAAGGAATGTGATACTCGTGCAGTGCTAATATCAACCAAAACATTTTTATTTTGAAATATAAACAAATTAGTCCATACATTCTTTTGAAAAATATATTCCGGTCGACCAAGAAGGTTCAATTTGTCAAATTATCGCAAGATATCCTCCAACGTCCGGGTTTTGCATGAGCACGCAAGTATTTCGTGTCAGTATTCCAATTCAACATCATCTGAAACCTTAAATGTACATGACTCGAAAGAGTTATCATCGTCTGGAAATTTCTAAAAAAAAACAATAAAATTGTAATCATATGAATAATAACATCGAACAAAGTAGACTAGTTCAGAACATCGCATCTCGGTGATTAACATCAATAAGGTAATTTCAATCCGAAATGCCAGAAGGTTGAAGATGAGGAGGAGGAACACGAAAATAACGTTTGGCAAACAAACAACGCAGTGATAAATAAACATTCGCAATACATAGTCTTCGAGCTAATGTCGGACATTCCTCGTATTTCATATTCCTGAAATTCAATACCTTGAGGCGGAAACATGCCCGCTCCCGTTGAATAACATCGGCTCTCTCCATTTAATAACCCCCTCCCCCCTCTCTCCCGACTTTCATTCCTTCCCAAGCTGCCGACTGACGGCGGGTGAGAGAAGAGGAATTCCGTGGCGACGGCGTGTGCGGTATCCTTTACTCCTGTGCCTTCCCATCGATTTCCTTAAACAACGAGTCGATAATGCGGCGGTGTCGCGCCTGACTAACCCCCTGAAACGAAGGAGCGGCCGGACTCATCACGGGGTGAGCGGATTCGTTTTCACTCCACGTCAAGATGATGCCCGATACATCGGGAGGGTTGAGATTGGGGGGGGGGGATCCACTGTGGAAATTCCTCGGGACGGTCACGTCTATGCCATGTGGAATTATTTAATTGACGCCGGCGGGGATTACTTAAATCATCGTGCGTAGAAGAACCCAGGAGCAACCCTTCACGTATGATCTCTCCACCCTATCAGAAAACGAGCTTTGAAGCAAAATCATTTGAACGGATAAATTAAACGACTCACTGCTGCTAAACAAGACTCTATTCTCCCCTTCTACGAGGTACGCGAGCCACTTTTTTTTTACTTTCGCCCACCCCCTTAAGCCAAATTATCCCATGCAAAATAAAGGGCGTGGAGTCCCTTTATTCTAATGTACGCCCTTTCCCCTCCCACCCACCCTAACCCCACCTCTCCGGTCATTCCCTCCTCTTAAGCGATCACCGCCGAGAGTCCAAACGGCCAAGGGAAACGTTGAAAAAAAAAAGAAACCGGTTATCTTGTTAGGACCAATTATCTCCTCCCTCTTCCACCCCCTCCGAGCCGCGTGTCATTTCTCGTTTAAAAAATAAATGCCTTTCGTTATTAGCCGGTTTTGACTCGAAACTGCTATTCGCCTTAATTTAATGGCTGAGTTAATCGTCTAGATTGCTGTTTGTGAATGAAAGGGTTGAGGGACTTGGGTCGTTTCAGTCGGAGGAATCGTACATCCCTTGCTCTCATCAATCCTCGCCCGCGTGGGCGGATGGACCTTCCTATGAGAGTGGAGGGGAGAGAGGGGTGAGGGAGAAAGGGGGAGAGGGGAGCGCGGAGGGGATGTTTCGGGTGGCACGGAGAAAGAGAGGGTGGGATGGGAGTAGGGGTGGGAAGGGACTTGAGATGATGGGGCGTATCGTATAAGCTCTGCCTCTGCTTAGGACCGAATTTATCAAGCGCGTCGCCCGACAGTGTTTAATCCTCGCGAGTCACATCAATCTCGGGATTAATTTTTATTTTTGTTTTCCGGGGGCAAGTTCGTTGGTTTTGGATCTCTTGAGCATATTTGAAACACTCCCGGAATAAAAACTATCCGGTTTCGGACTCGGTGATTTATGACGTGCATAATGAAGTGTGTTCCGACCCGGATAATTAAAACAACATCAAAACGACATCATTGCAGCGAACGAAAAAATTTCTTGCGAGGGGTCGGACCGAGTGACAAATAGCACTTATCTTTAAAAATTAATTTTTTAATCGTAGAGGAAAGGATGAGTAATGCCATCGGAACATTGTCTCGGGTCGACTCGAACTGCGAACAATAGTCTTGAGTATAAAAACTAACGACCTTCAGATTCAAGCTTTGAGATGCTATGGTTTAATCCATAACGCATTTCAACAGAGGTGTTTCATTGCATAGAACTGCAACGTTTTAACCTCTTTCCAAAATCAGGTATTTCGCATTTCCCATGCAAATATATTTTCCTACCCTTTCATACGAACAGATTCCTTACATTCCCTCACTCTTCTCGGACAACTCACGACATAGCCTACGTACGGACGAAGTACAAATTACGTTGCATGAATATGCAGTGGCGGCATATGTGTAGCCCCAAAGGATTCTTAAACGGACGATCGAAAAACTTATACGTGATGAAGTTCAGAGGGAGACCGCGGATGAAATTTATGAAAACGGTAATGGTAGGCTCGGAATCCGAGAAAAACGAATACACAGCGAGATTAGCATATGCGGAAGAGTCGACTGGAGAGGAGGAAAAAAAATACCAATCTTGTGGAATGTTGATTGGAGTTTCCAGGTGGAGTGCTTTCATTAAAAACATTTCCGGGAGTTAATGCAACGCGTTGGTATATTTTTTTGTATAAAGTCAGCTCCGTTCTTCTTCCCGAGAATGTCGGCGTCGATCGATTGCAAAAATTTTGGCAATTTTTAAGATCTCGGGTATTCAATACGGGGGATGTAAAGATCGACATTGGAATTCCAACGGACATACTATGAGTTTAGCAAGAACCCCTGAAAGAGCCACTCCCTTTATTTTCACTACGACAACAGCCCGCGAGTCAACATATTTGATTGAGTTCTCATTTTGTCATGGTAACACTAAAACTACGATTTTGATTACAGCGTGATTGACAATTGAATTTTCACTACAATACGTTTGGGTTTTGGGAAAAAATTTCCTTCAGGAAGTGGCAGTTTTCTGTGAAATATGCTAATATTTTATTCTATATTCTCTGCTAAAACATTCAATTTTGATAAAACTTTGACGTTATAAAAAAATACCTTATATTATCTTCTTCATCTATTGCACTATGTATAAATCTGTCACATAAAACGTTTGAGGACTACGTCGGCTCGTTTCATAATTTAGCAAATATCTCCATTCGCCTCATATAGAATGTTTCCATAGAGCTTTTTTGTAAAAAATTTTCTATCTACAACTTAATTTGTTCGTTCTAAAAATATTTAAATTCATTCTAACTCATTAAATAAGAACTGATAAAAGTGTGACATGAATGCGACAATTATGTATCTTTACCCATTAACAGAAATGTTCCCCATTTATTTTATACTATGTTTATATATTTTATATCAATCGTATTATTATGGTATTATTAATTATGGTATGACCGCTCCATTTACCAATCCGGAAGTAGATAGAAAAATACCGAGGGATTTAGAGAACCAGATTTTTATTATTATGTGTACATATAAATGAGTTTGAATGCGAATTGGAACTCTTGGGCATAATTATGAAGTGCCACAACGTTATGGAGGAAATTCTGTGGGAATTTAGCCAGCGGGAGCTCTTGATATTGATATTGCGTGCGGAGATTTGTGGAAGCATCGCCGATTAACCATTAAATTATGCCTTCATTTAGGCACGAGGGCTATTCAATATTAATATCTATACGCATAATTTATTTTTCAAAGGTTTAATTTGATGTTCTATCGTTATTTTAATGTGTATATGAGGTAGCAATTTCATTGATTTGAACTAAGTACTACGTCAGCAACAGCCGTTGCGATATGAAACATGTTCTTGTCCGTCTCTGATGATGACTAAAGAATTTCACGAAAGTGCTTATTCTCATTGGAAAACAGGAAAAAGTCACATGGGATTAGAGTTGGACTATAAAAAATATGAGGAACATATTTTAGGATGGTTTTCGCGAGATTTTCAGGATGTACTTCAGCGGATCATTGTTGTAAAGCATTCAGCCTGCTGAAACCTTCCTTTGAAATAGATTTCCTCAACTATTTATATTTTTAAAACCATCTTATAGCTGTGCCACAGAGAAGAATGGATAAGGTGCCTGTAATGCATACATAAGTTTTGACTATCAAAGCGTTCAAGCAAAAGTAAAATGTCAATGCAGTGTCGCATGTTTTCTCCATCGTTGCCGTGGGTGAACTGAACATGTTTCAAATTGCATCGCCAGCTTCTTATGAAGCACTCGAGTGAAATCAATGAAACTTGCACTACGTACGTATAAAGTACTTGTATATCACCCATGAGGCTATATATTCAAAACATTCAATTTTTTTATGATAAACAATGCGACAAAATTTATGATCACTCTTACGTGAACTCCTCGTTCTATAATATTATCATGCAAACTAATTAATTACAATTAACTGTCATTTGGATTATTATTGCGAATAGTTACGCCAAAAGAATGGAAAAGTTGATGTCCTAACAGATCATAACTTTTAAAATTGCAGACTACAAGATCCAACGCCCATTTCAGCGAGACATATAGATAGGGCGACGAATGAAACAAAAATTTAAATCAGCTCCGGATAGTTTTTCTCAGAGAAACCAATCGTCGAGTATATATATATATGAATATCAAATGCGAAGCAGGAAATCCTCCTTTCAAATGATATAAACAATTGGACTTTTCGTCTATGTCATGTTTATGATTTTTTTCATTCTCTATATATTTCAGTGTGCGATATTTTTGCCTGAGAAGACAGTTTGAATAACCGATTAAATAACAATGCCGTCTTCTTAATAGGCGATGTTAGCGGTAGGAAGGCACCAAAAAAGCGAAGGAATGAGGATACGACCGATTTCGCCTCGGCCATCAAAATGAAATCCTCTTAAATCGTACGACTCTCAGGAAAGATATAAAATTTACGATATCACACTTGAGTAACTCCTACACGGTAATAAACTTGCAACTTCAATGGAAAAAAAAGAGGCTTATAAAAATGCTATTCGTGGAGGGCAAAGCTAAGTGGTGCAACAGTATCTCCTGCATGGAGAAGCAAGGTTTTTAATGCTTAGATACGTTGTTATGGAGATATAATTGAAAAAAAAATAAGTTACCTGATGAGACTAAGGATGAGTATGCAGTCGAGAGAATAGGATATTATCCTATTGAGAGAACCATTTTTGTTTTTAAGACCACTTTACCCCAGAGAAACCCTTGCAAGTAGGCGAAAATCGGATATTACAGATTAACAAGGAGTTTATACCGAAAGTCGCAACAGAAGGGAAATGGCATGTGTAGTAATGTCGACTTTTACGAGTAAGACAACTCAACGTCGGTTATAACTGCGCATTGAGACGATTCATCAAATTTTTGAGGACTTGCAACGGGACAGGAGAGTAATATGTATCAAAATAAGTAATACAACGATAAAAATGTCTTCATTAATTTCTCATCGAGATGCATGACGCCCAGAAAAACTTCGATATTAATTTTTTAACGCGTTTCCATTCAAATGAATTTCTGATACCAAGTTAACCTCCTAATCCAAATAAAAAGTGGAACCACTGTAAGAGTTCGAAAGCCCAATGATTTGCATGTATTAATACTGTGTGACGGGGCAAAACATTATCCCAGTCGTCTTAATCTTAATAACCTAGACCTTTCCTTACAAATATATATATATATATATATATATATATATATATATGCGGGTCGCGGTGGTCTAGTGGGTAGAGCGTTGGACTACTGACCGGAGGGTCCCGGGTTCGATTCCCGGGCAAGGCACTTTGGGCACCTGCAGCTCCACCCAAGCTAGTTGATTTTTCGGGTACCAGGTCTTCTGGGAAACCATAACCGGCACAGGGAAAGGAACTGGCCCCCCTACCCTGATGTGTGAATTCACACGCCGTCGGGCTTGGTACATGGGTGAGCTCTACCATCACCTACTAAACCGACCTTCGGGTTGATTACTGTGTTTATGGTTTATATATATATATATATATATATATATATATATATATATATATATATATATATTCACTTTCCCGGAAAAGCCACGAACGTGCACAATGAAACTCACTTAATAGTCACAGAGTTCTGTTCCTAATTCCTCTTGAGAAAGGTGGTTGCACCACCGAAAATTCGAGAACTAGTGAGTCCCTCTTTTGTGTGTTTTGGTTTCTGTGTTTGCTGTGACTATATATATATTTATGTTCTTCAAGATAATCTTCATTTGTTCACATAGAATTCTTCCGATTATTCAAACAAGTTGCTGTCCGAACCACGAAAAGCATTAATTAAAGCATAGAGTAAGGTGGTCTCGAGAAAAAGATAAGTAAAGTAATAGTTTTGGGTATTTATCTAGGCTCTACTGTTTAAAAGGCCACATTACATAAAGAAGCGTGCCAGCTTACATGTTCAAACTTACGGCGTCACAATAGAGAAACCTGTTATTAAGGTATTTAAAGTCCTACTTCGGAATTAGAGCCTAACTTCCCACTCCATTGTATACATCAGATTAAAACGGTCGTCATGTGAATTGAAAAAAAATAGAATGATCAAATCCGCTTAACTCGAAGCCCGAAAATCGAGGTGGTTTCATGGCGACTGCACGCGCAGGACGTTTCCGCCCCTCCTCCCTCCTTTCCCCTGAATGAACACAATAATCCTTTTAAGACTTTTAAGACCGCGGGAGCCGACGAAAATTTCCTCCTCCATAATCACGAACGAAAGACCGTGGTTGCTAACAGTAACGGTGCGGCGACGAAAGCATCCTCGCGCCGTGATTCCCACTCGCCTGGGGTTACGTCCCCCCTCCTCCCAGTCCTTCACTCGCCGCCTCACTCAAAACCTCACCCCCCACTCCCACCCTCCCCCTAAAGACGACGTAAACTGGAGATGTACGGCGAATGGGATTGTTGTGTTTCGCGAGCGTGGGAGGGGGATGAGGCAGGAGGGGGTGGGATGCGTGGGGAGAGATCTTCATTAGTTTGAATTAACATCGTCGAATGGATTGAAGGGTTGAGAGAGAGGGAAGGTGTAACACAAGAGGGCGAGGCGGGCTGAAATGGTGTGGAGAGGGAGGGAACGAGAGAGAGAGACATTTCCGTCTGCTAGTCCGTACGGAATATCTTTCTTTCTTTCTTTCTTCATCTCTCTCTCTCTCTCTTTCATTCTCCCTCTCCCCCTCAAACCCTTTCATTCTGCTTCCAGCCAAACTAAAAAGGAGGACGAGACCGCGAGACGCGCCGGGTTCAAGGAACCAGAAGTCGACGACGGCGGCGTGTGCAAATAGCGGGGAACTTTTGTGTGTGCATAACGTGTAGACAAAAGGTGAGATTGGATGGGGAGAAGGAGTCATGAGTCGAGGGTAGGGGGGGGGTAGGGTTGGAGGATGGCGCTTATGTGGGCGGCGGCGGTGACGCTTTTGAGGGAAGTTGGGTCGTTGATGGCGTGCGCTCACGAATGGCATGTGCTCGCGGATCAATGAAAGTGTCGATGCATATCCGTGGAAAAGGATAAACAAACACGGTGGTAGGTCAAAGGGGAGGACTAAGGCACGTTTACGCTAGAATTAAATGGCATAAATTAGGTCGCTCAAGAAAAGGAAACTGCGCATGGGGTGACCTTCGGTTTTTTTTCAGAAGAGGGAATCGTAGGCGACTGAGATTTTTATTGCGCGAAATGAAAATATGCTCAAATAAAATAAACCGCAGGTGAATTCTGAAACTTAAACACATTCCTCCAAATTGTACGTGGGCTCATATTCCATTCCCTTCGTTGTGACAGACGCCTACGTCAGTTGACAAAAAAATAAACCCGATTCAGAATCGGTAATCCACGGGAATTTTTTAAAGGTGTAGAATTTACGTAAGAGGAGCGTTTTATTTGATAATGGACAACCGTCTGTGGATTTCCTCTCTAAAGTGGCATTTACAATCGCAAATGTGTGTATAGTCCATTGCAACTGATGTAAAGTAATTATTTTGGTCCGTTTGAATATCGATCAATTTACGAGTAAGGATTATTACAAGGTAATCTACCGGTTAAGGAAGGTTTTTGTATGGACACAACTACCTACTCTACATCAGGTCCCTCTTCATCTTTGTGTACTTCCTTCCTCCCTTCATCCCGTCCAGCATCCCCATCCTTTCCCTGCTCTTTCCTCGTTCACCTAACATTCTCCCCTCTATTACAGTCTTCAACATCCCACTGCCGATCAATACACCCTTCATCCATTTTTCCTGCCTCCATAGGATTTGTCCCAACAAACCCCTCTCCTCCCCCACCATCTCCAGTACTTCCTCATTAAGTACGAGTAAGGATATAATACTATAAAACCGTATATATACAATTAACATCACTTTGGTAAGGATAGATGAGACGGATTCCTGGCGATCCTGATATACTGAATCGAAGGGGTTGATTATGGTGATGATATTGATGGTATTGATAAACCATGAGCATTTCCGGGGAGCAAAACCCTAAACCCGAAGCTTTGTCCTCTCATCCGGCCTTGTAGGAACTCCATGCTCTCTACTCACGTGGAAAAAAATCCCATTTTCAAGGAATTTTGATGAGACGCAATGCTTAGAAAATAAAATCTATTTTGACTATTCGAAATACCAATAAATGACAGAGGCGTGAATCGAGAATAAAATTTCCGAGTCGTATTTAAATATTTTCCCCTTAAATTTTATGTTTGAAGCAGTTGTGAATTACAAACAGGTAAATTAACGATGGAATAGAAAATCAAAAGCTTCGTAAATAGTTACATAATTTCACAGCATGCATTAATATACTGAAAATCAATTACTGGCACCATTGCATTGCAGTAGCTATATTAATCTGTTTTCGAAAATCACTCTCTCGCTTCTGAATGTACGTCCCAAAGTTACCCGGAGACGGTATCCGGGGTGATAACCATGGGAATTGATTCGTCGCTACGATTGTCGGCTATTAACTTAGGCCTCGGAGCTCATCCAATATACATCACATACTGACACCAGAGTAGTCCAACGTGCACGAGGCACTGTGCACCATTCAATATTTACCAAACACGATAGTGGAACGTCGGACTGTACCGTGCGCCAAAGCAGGAGTACTATGTAAATGGCGTTTGGCCACCGAATATAAAAATCCCTTTGCTTCTGGTATTTGGTCTACTACTGGTACTGGTCTTGGCTACTGGTACGTTTGGTCACCAAATATTAAAAATCCCTTTGCTACTAGTACTTGGATCGCTAAATCAAACATCAACAAACCCTCGCTTCCACATTTAAGTCCTGGAATATTGGCTTCGATGCCCATTAAATACGAAAGTGTTTGTTTTTGACGAAGTGCAGATCAATATGAATTAAAAGCGAAGTAGCGGGATAAATGATTGACACAGTGTAACGGATAGTTTATCTATTTTTAAATTTTTTTGCAATTTGGGGCATGGAGCTAAGTTATTTTAGTTAAATACCGTAGAAATACAGAAGTTTAAAATGTCTACAATATTTGCTCTCAAAATATCAAGGGAAACCATTGATTCATAAAATTAATATTTTTCCGTCAGGACACCGTCCAGTCTTTGCGTAATCAATGCTGTTCTCCACATAAATTCTCTACTGTATGCTGTCTATTGTTATTGGGTGAATTTTGTACACTGTTGAATACTCAACATTAAGCCCAGGTATCCTCAAAATTAATTTAAGCATACATTTGCGCGAATCGTGTCGTGGGGGAGTAAAATATCTCAGGATATTTGTGACTCCCTCGCATTGAATGAATTCACGGTACAAGAAGACGTCAGAGGATGATCTCCTCTTCATTTTTATGGCCCTCATCTCAATCATAGGCTTGATGTGGCAATTTTTTTTTAAAGCTTTGCTTCAAGTACAAACCTTCTCTAGTTACAATGACGTGAACGATATTAATGAGTACCGGAAAAAATTTTAACAGATTGAAGGATCGACACTGAGAAAAGCTACCAGTAAACATCAAGCGATACATAGGAAAATGCCCAATCGGAATAGCGCGCAAAGGCGGAATTGAAAGTTAATCAGAAGACTCCGGGAGCTTTCATCTACATCTACATCTACATAATACCCTACGAGCCACCAAAAAGGTGTGTGGCAGGGGGTGTAGCACCAGGAGGAAAGGGTAAGGGATGAGAGGGTTGGGGTTTATTCAAATAGGTAGGGAAAGGGGAGGAACCTTTAAGAAAAAAATATATATACATATATATCCACGCGCAGTCCCTAACCTGTACGTTAATTCTTATTGGAATGAACTGACTCCTGGGGGATTTCGACTACAAGTATTCTTGTCTCTTATCGTTCTAGGAAAAAAAGGACATTTCAAACCTGTCAGTCTTGCAGTCTATCTCTCTAATCTTACATTCGTGATCCCTCCGACCGCAATACTACCTTGATCAAAAAGTTCCCGGAATTTATTCAGAAAATTAAAAATACAAGTTTATTCATCTAAATCTATATTGTCCCCTTCAAAGTAATCCCCATCGACTGCAACACACTTATGCCAGCGCTTGATCCAATCCTCGAAACATTTTTTATATTCGGTTTTCGGTATGTCCATCAGTGCTTCCTGCGATTTTTCCATTACTTCCTCTCGGCTGCTAAAACGCGTTCCCCGTAATGGTTTTTTTTAACTCGATTGAACAGAAAGAAGTCACAGGGAGCCAAATCAGGTGAATTCGGTGGCTGTTGGATGGTATTTGTTGCATTTTTCGTCAAAAAATTACGAATAATGATAGCACTGTGCGACGGTCTCGACGCACTGTGCGACGATTTCTGGTCTCTTTCGGCGAATTGCTTCACGCAAACGTCTCATAACGCCCAAATAATACTCTTTGTTTACTGTCTGGCCTTCTGGCAAAAATTCATGATGCACTACACCGTTGTAATCCATGAAAACCGTCAGCATTGCCTTCTTTTTTGACTGAAAACGACGTGGTTTTTTTGGTCTCGGCTCATTTGGTGAACGCCATTCACTTGCCTGATGTCTGGATTGCGTGTCGTATTCATAAACCCACGTCTCGTCTCCAGTAATGATCCTTTTGATGAATGTGGGATCGGATTCAGCCTCGCAAATCATGTCTTTTGCGACGTTAACACGGTCTCTTTTTTGCATGAAATTGAGGTCTTTTGGCACCAACTTTGCTGCTACACGACGGAAACCCAAATCATTAACCACAATGTCTTGGGCGGATCCATAGACAATGTTCAAGTCCTCCGCTATTTCTCTGATGGTTAATTTGCGGTTATTGACCAACATTTCTTTTACTTTATCAATTTTTTCACCGACTTTCGATGTCGATGGTCTGCCACTGCGTTCATCATCTTCGATTGACTCACGACCACTTCTGAACCGCTCGTGCCACTGGTAAACGACCGTTTTTTTTTAGAGAATCGTTGCCGAAACACTTTTCCAACATTTCCAACGTCCGTGCGCCACTAAATCCGTTTTTTACGCAAAATTTAATACAAGTTCGTTGTTGCAAATTTAAATCCATTTCTGCAATTGTAAAAAATCGCCAACACACACAGAGATAGATGTACTCTTGGCTACGTAACTTTTGCAAATGTCAAGTTATGACACTAAGATTTAAAGGGAATATCAACAACAGATGTACCAATTTAACAAAAAAAACAGAACTCAAATCGGAACGATGGGAGCGCCACACGGTGGTTACTCCGGGAACTTTTTGTTCAAGGTAGTACGTTGGGGTTCGTATTATATTCTTAATGTCATCGGAAAAGGGCCCATCTTTAGATGTGTTTAATAAGTTTAATCTATATTTCAAACGCCGCTACGTAAGCTTTGACGCGTTACGAGTCACAAAGTTGATCGTTATGTTCTTATCCACAGGAAGTGAACTTATTTAGGACCATGAAGCCATTACTCACCTTCCATCAGAATATGTAGGGCGTGTAATTAGCATCTCTTTGCCTGATTAGAGTGCCGGCATAAGTAAATTGCAATGTCAGGCATTTCGCAACAAAGTTGCGAGTGGTTTTACCACACGACCAAATGCAGAGATACTGATGGATGACAAAATTTCAAGTATGAGGACTCGTTCATGATTTTCATTTTCTCTCCGACATGGAAGTAAATTGCCTGGCACACTTCGTCATCACCAAAGTTTGTCAATTCTTTGATAGGTGAGGGTAAAAGCCATCCAAAACTGATGTCTAATGCGTGTGAAACGCCCTATTTCAGAGAAGGACGGAGCGGTTATTTCCCCTGACCCCTCTGTGCAAATATTCGGGGCTTTCCACCAACTTCTAATAGCCGGGAAAATCGTAACGCTTAGATTTTAGTTGGTTATGTTCCAAAGGAATCCATCGGGATGTGAACCGGTAATCTTCAGTCAGTGATCAAACGCTAGAATCACTAGGCTACCACACCTTGGGTCAATTTAGGGACTAAAAAAGCCTCTTTCTTCCCACGGGCTATTTCTGCCACATAAGTAACTTATTTTCTTCGATATCGGCCTTTCCAGGAACAACGGTCCGGGAATCTCAGGTATTTTTATTACATGCACAACGCCGGTTTTACAGTCGATTCAGAGGCGGTCAGAGCGAGAGGAGGTGATGGGAGTGGACCCCTCCCCCAACCCAACTGGATAATTTTCTGGCCACGAAAAAGAGGCGAGTGGGCCGAGGCCAACTCATAAATTGAAAGGCATAAAACAACATCTTCAATTTACACATTTTCCATTTATTTACCTCGACAACGGTTTCGCCGTGGGCCATTCAATTGGAATTTCCACGCGGTGAAGATTGCATTTTGTACCCTTTATCTCATGAATTACAGAAACGAAGATGATTGAAGTAAAACGGTAAATGTAAAATATTCTTCTTTCATGCATTCACCTAGTCGATGTTTCATCGTGAAACTTATAAATCTACTTGTGAGTATTTTGTTCTATAAATTGCCTTATTCACTTGCGAAGTCACCGATATTATAGTTTAAAAACACCGACGCTAAATGATTTACATTGGTTTTATTGATGACAGTCATGTAGGATTGTTGGAGCCTCGACAAACACGACATTTTGACGTCAGGGCATTAGCAAATGGCGATGTTTTTATGCAACAATCGAGAGATGTCGCTATTACACTATTATACACAATTCTCGAATGGGCCCCGAGGAAATTCCGCTCTTCGAATCAATATATCGCAGTTTAAAGAACTGGAGCGAATCCAAAATTCATTGGATGAGACGAAAAGGATGTACGTATTGAAATTACTCGCGAGTCGTCGGAGAGCTCACTCAATGGAACTTTCATCTCCCGCCACATCTACTTATTCATCGCTCTTTCAAGTACCACCGGTTAACCTTTAACATGAACTTCGGCGAGCGCGGAATTCGATTGACTCGGAAACATTGACCACCGCACATTTCTCGTCCATCAAACCAGCTCTGCGATATGTTTTCGACAATCTGTGCCGCCAGTCAATATATATTCGTCCAATCAATCGTAAGCGGCGCGCGCTGTGATTACTCCCAACATAAAAGAGTTTCAATCGTATGAAATAAATTAAGTCCTTATGAAGATGTATCCAACGGGGCCATTAATATTCACATATTCAAGCTTCGATTTCGACTAATGAATTACGATAAAAAGTGTACGTGGCATTTGGAAAGAGCTAAGAAGGGTCGGCGAGGCTTTGAGATGGGAGACACAAATGGTCCAGATAGACCACGTCTGAGATTTTTAACGATCCCAATTGGGATTGGAATTTTGGATTTGGCAATCACCACGGAGATGGTCCTCGTTCCTTCATGATTCTTTAATTTCAAACACTCGCTTCATTTTGTTTTTCTTTTTCATGGAAACTGCTTGGGAATCGGAAAATTTATGCAAGGGGTCTATGAATACAAGTCATTGAAATTATTAATGGGCAACGGAATGAGCGGAATGTTATCAAAAATGTTGAAATGAAAGGTTTTCTAGCACAAATAGTTTCCGCAACTGAATACTGGCTAGAGAATGATCAGATTCACTACTCAATATTAAAGGTCTTCAACGTAGATACTAAAAAATGTAAGGATGGATACATATTTGATCGGCAGGACTATATGCCACGGGGAACCAGGCGAATTAAGTACTAAGAGCAGTGGCATGGTAGAAGTTAACCCAATACCGTAAGTCCGACGGCGTGTGAGATTCACACATCAGAGTAGGGGAGCCAGATCTCTGTGATGGCTCTGATTTCCCAGGAAGATCTGGTGCCCAAAAAAATCGCACAACTATGGTGGAGCTGAGGATGGCCGAGAGGCGTGCCCGAGAATCGAACCCAGACCCCCGGTCAGTAGTACAACGCTATTCCCCTGGACTACCGCGCCCCATTTAGCATACGTTGAATGTTATATTCTAACTCATTCTGCAGAAATCAAAGTATGCACTAGCATAAGTTGACGACGTCGACTTGATATTGAAACAGACGAAGAAGTTCAAGAACATGAAATTATCGTTCTTCCAGGTTTGCGTCTCTCTAAAATTAAACGTAACACATTAACTTCAGTCTCACATGATTATGATGTTCATAGAAATTAAACAAAAAAGAAAGAATATGAAGAGTACATCTTTGCTTGGCAACGTGAGCAAACTAAAGAAATTTGAGTACAATCGTTGACATGCACGTTTTGTCGTCGTGATTCTGTGTATTCCACTAGCGTAAGGGCGGGTTTACGGTTTACTGGTACGTGGGCCACAAGGTTGTTGAATATGACCGAAATAAATAACAAGCGTGACAACATAACATTATTATCCGTTACGCTGGGCTCAAACATTATAAAAAAAACTGTTAACTTTTTCAGATCACGGACGTCACGGGGTCACGCGACATATACTACCAGGAGAATCCGGGCCATAAAAATAAACCCATGAAAGACGACCTGAAAATTCGCACACGCATGTAATCAAGTGTGATGAAATTTAAACATAAACAGTTTCTCGCAATTGTGGGTCGACTCCGTTCAAGTCGAGCTTAACAAAAATACAGTACTGCAACATAAACGCGGTGATAGGGGAGGGTTCCAGATCATTTTAAAGAAGGGAAAAAGTATTCGGAATGGGTAAGTGGTGGGCAGAATGTAGAAGAAACCTGGAAGACATTTTAGGAGATAATGGAGGAGGGATCAAATAACTTTGTCCCGAAAAAAATTCTTAAAGGAAATACTGACCCAGAGTTCTACAGCCGCAAAATTAGATCCTTGAAGAAAAAACTAAAGAGTGCTTCATAAAAAAAACGGAACGAGAGCTCGGAATGGATCATAAATTACAAAATATTAGTTCGTGAATTAAATTGAGAAAATAGCCAAAGAAACTTTCCTACGGAACATAATCTCGAATTATAATGGAAATAAATTTTATGAGTACCTCCGGAGGAGGAAAGACAACAGGGCGAATAAAAAAACAGCTTAAAAAAAAGAGGATGGAACACTAATCGTAGACGATTATGAAAAGGCTAATGCGTTTAATAAATGATATGTAAGTGTATTTAAGGAGATGGTATACAAAATGGATTCTGTAGATCTCTGAGTTGGCAAGGAGGCGAAAAAATATTAAATGCTAAAAGTGTTAAAACGAAGAGCGCAGAAGTGTATAAAAATTAGGAAAATGAGGGAAAATAAATCAAAAGGGCCAGATGGAATTTCAATGGACTGGCTTAAATTGGGTGGTAGTGTAGTTTCAAATAATATAAATCATTTATTCAATGTTACCTTAAACAATAACGCTCTGCCAAATGCTTGGAAGGAGGATTATGTTACGCCAATTTTCAAATTTCATAAGGAAATAGTTGAATATTATAGACCGGCAAGCTTGCCGTCAGTTGTGTGCAAGCTATTAGAAAAGATAATTGGTGATGATTTCTAGAATTTGTGGAAAAGTGAGAATTGGTTGTATAGTCGCCAATATGGTTTCAGACAAGGGCATCCTTGCGCAACTCAGATATTAGGGTTCTGCCAAAAAATGTCCGACTCTATGGATGCGGCAATAGCAGTGAATGCTCTAAGATAATATTACGCTATAACACTATGCTATGAGATAATAGTCGACCTGTCAAAAGACTTTGACAAAGTTGACCACGATCGCTTTATGCTTAAGATGGGCCAATTACCACCACACACATGGAAGAGTAATCTTGTGGGTCAAAAATCTCATGGAATTATTAATTAGAAGTGAATTCTGAAAAAAACGGGGATAATATCGGGAGTCCCACAAGGAAGGCTACTTGGCGCGCTCTTGTTTTTAATCTACGAGGCGTATTCTTAAAGTAAGTACCGTTTGCTTATATTTAAATATTGGCGCTTCAGAACACAGTTTTGCTCCTGCAGCGCCATCTACTGATTCATTGAGAAGCTATAGCAGCATTTGTTTTGTTTCAGAAGACGTTTGCTTGTCCGTGCATGCAAACAACAATGTCCGCGACAATCGTTGATCCCGCCAGCTGTGAAGTGCGTTCTGCCATACGATTCTTGTGTGCAAAAGGATTGTCGGCTGCTGAAATTCATCGGGAATTATGCCTAGTTTATAAACCTACAGTTATGATTGAAGGAAACGTTAGACAATGGTGCTGTGATTTTAAAAATGGACGAACAAATGTCCATGACGAAGAGCGAAGTGGTAGGCCCAGTATTCTGACCGATGAAATTGTTTCGCAAGTGGAACAAAAACTGCGATGTGATCGTCGATTGACAATTAATGGCCTGGCTGAACAATTTCCTCAACTTGGACGCACTACTGTCTACAATATTGTTACGGAAAACCTCGGATACCACACATTGCGTGCAAGGTGGGTACCGAAAATGCTCACCGACCACCACAAAGAGCAAAGAATGTCCAGTGGACGAGAGTTTTTGGGTCGTTGGGAACTCTTTAAACCACCCACCGTACAGTCCTGACCTTACACCCAACGACTACTTCCTCTTCTTGCACTTGAAACAGTGGTTCGGTGGACAACGTTTCGAAACCGAAGAGGAACTCAAGAATGGCGTTGTCGATTGGTTCAACCCTCAGGCGGCGAGTTTCTATGCAGAGGGGTTAAAGAAGCTGGTGCAGCGGTACGAAAAATGCTTAAAGTGAACGGCGATTATGTAGATAAGTGAAGTAGGTTTGCAGCTAACTAAAAGTGCCAATAAAATGTGTTTCATATGAGTATATTTTTTCCTGTGACCAAACGGGTCTTACTTTATGAACACGCCTCGTATATAAATGATCTCCCAGTATATATTAAATCACAGATAAGACTTTTTGCGGACGACTGCATTATCTATAGGAAAGTCGAGCGGTGAAAATTTAGTCGTTCGAATTAAATGTATTAAGTGCAACTTTTAAAAAAATCTGAAAATGGGGTAAACCCTTTTCATTCTTGGGTTTTAGGGTTTCCCTGGCTATTATTATCTCAATATAATCTCTTAGTGTAACCCCGATGCGTATTGAGCATTCTTTTCATGTCTCAACGTTTCGTTCTCCCTGTTTCCAAACTCCGTCTCCTTGCGACGCCCCCAGCAAGACGAGAGAAAAACAACGTTGATTGGAAAAATTCTCAATGCGTAGCGAAATATCCCGAAAAGAATATGTAAAGAACACTATCTGGAATCTTTCGGACATAAATTAAACTTTCAAAATTCAATGAATAAACATTGAATGTTGTCTTATCTGCAATTAGGCCGAAGAGACGTACCCAATAAGTCAAACAAGCTGAGGATGAAGCATACACATGCAGTCGGAAACTTTGAGGAAGTTCAGAAATAATTTGAGCGAGTTTGAAAAAATAAAATATTTTGATTACAAGTGTCGCTCTTTATGTTTGATAGTGCGATTATGCCAAAGCCTAATGATAAACAACCCAATATCTACTTTTGAGACCCCCAAACCAACTTTGTGATCCGGTCATTCTACACCTACCCCCGATTTCGAGGAAGACGCCATCTCCACTGCACATTCGAATGTTGCCCTCACGTCCCCCCCCCCTACGGCCTCCCACAATTTCTCGCATGAAATCGACGGTTTGAGAATGTCGACTGAAGAGGAATAAGGTGGAGATGAGAAAATGAAATAAAATCAACTCCCAAAGGTGTTGATGAGACTGAAATTGAGACTGGATATCAACGTTTGGTACTCGGGGAGGTAACTGAAATGGATTGAAGAAAAAATTTGGGAAGAAACTGTAATTGGATACGGGGTAGGAGGGACAAGTGGATACGGATAAGGCAAGGAGGTAGGCTTGAAAAAGCCTGCTCACGGATTGGTTCACATCACAGCATTCAACCCGAAGGTTACTTTGATGGGAGAGGGTAGAACTCTCCTCTCACCGTAAGGCCTACGTGGCTTGCGAATTTCAAGTGAGATATTTTCCCTCCTCCGACATCTGCGGTTTACCAGGAAGATCTGGTACCCGAAAATCCACACACATCTTGAATTTTTGATTGACGTTGACCATATACATCAACACTGGATTTGAATCCGGAACCCAGTTGAACGGGTTCGTAACTTAGTAAGTGAAGCGTTCGGGCAATGACCAGGGGTACTGGGTTCATAGCCAGGATGATGTCATTGGGCAATGTAATATAAAAAACAAATCGGTGCGGATTTCTGGATCCCAGAACTTCGTGATAAACCATCCAGGCGGTACGAGTAGAAGATGTTGCCCTACTACCACCTTGAATGTGTTAATTTCACACATATTGACGCTTTGTCATAAGTGAGCCCTACTCTTACCTTTGGCAATCGACTTTCAACGTGATTCCTTTGGTCTCTGGGAAAAGCTAATAATTCTTCCATTTTTTTAAAGTCACATTGTAAGATATTATTAGTTTCTCTCTATATAAGTATGACGTATCATTTACGATTATTTTTAAGTATAGTGCATAATTCATTATATATTGTTGTTTACACGTAATAGTACTCAATTTTTGTTTTAATGTGTCACATCTTGTTCAAAATCTGCAATTATAAACCTTTCAAAAAAATAAACAGTTTTAATATTAGTGACACTAAATTAACGTAAACAAGAAATTCGTTATTCTAGTAAGAATCTGCATTTTTGATACAATAACATATCGGAATATGGCGTAATCATTTGTCTTTGCCCAGTTGTTCCATTAATTTAGCCGTTTGTCACAAATAGAATGTAAATTTTAAATATTCCATGTACATTGTTCCAGAGTATATACATTTACTATTATTTCCTGTACATTAGCTCGTCTTGCGTTCACGGGGAACTAGTTAATAATTTAATACCTATTCCCAAAATAACACAAAAACATACATATCAGCCTTTAGTTCTGATTAATGTCAGCGTTTTTCGTTACACTTACTTACTTTTGAACCTTTCCCCTTACGACTTTTAGTAACATCTAACGCAAAGGACTCAGAAAGCGGTAGAGTCACCTCCTAACATCAAACCCTATCGTTGGCTTCCAGCGCACCCATGTAGATACTTTCGTGGGTGGCAACCAATGCTGACGTTAGAGGAGTGAATAGAGAAGGAAAGAGGTGGAGGTATGGTGGAGGAGGGGGGTTATCGGTTCGAAAATAGCTTTTTAATGGCATAGGGTGGCGCCGTGGGTGGGTAGGAGGGGACGATGAAGGGTGGAGAAAAGAAGGCGAATAGGTTACAGGGGGAGAGGGAGGGAAGTCGGCGGCAGAGAAGAGGTGAGCTTACGCCGGTGGGAGTGGAGTAAAAGGGGCAGGAGAGCGGGAAGGAAGGGGCAAAAGAGTGGGGTGAAAGTAAGAGAATTGAATGGAGATATCCTTCATTGCCCTGGGAATACGAGTGCCATAGACAAGCGATCCGCACAACTTCCATGTGTGGAGGGCGAGGGGTGAGTTGTGGCATTGGGAAGGGTTAACTGGGGTGGTGCGTCCCAGGCTGGCACGTAGTAGACACCCTCCCGACTCACCCCCTTCCCTTTCCGCATCCCTCAAGGGGGAGCACGGATCGCGGGATTAGTCGGGGATGGCGGACGAAGAGGAGGAGGCAGGGATAGGGGACAAGGTTTTTTTATTACATTTAAAAATTTTTGTGTCCCCACGTACACATCCAGATCTAATAAGTTCCCCAGATGGGAGAGAGAGAGAGAGAGGGGAGAAATAAAAAAGAAAGGAGATGAGGATACCTTTTTTTTTATTCAGTCCCAACCTATTTAAGGAAACCGTATTAAATTTCCGTGGGAAACGGGAGTGTCCTGGAATATGTTTGGGGAGGGTTGGAGGACTATGGAAAATTTGATTTTAGAGCTGACTTGGATGGCGGCTGCATGTTGCATCGTTTGTGCGTTTTCCATTTTGAGCTTTTATAAGGCAGAGGGCACAAATAATGCAATTGAGAAGCAATGACGGAACGAAGTACAGGCGGGACAAGAAAGGTGGATAAGGATATCGACCGTTTCACGCAAGCGAATCGACTCAAACTTTTCGATGACATTATTCCATGATTATTAATTACTTAATGATTGCCTGTTCATAACATTAATTAACGAAATAAAGTCCTCTGAGGGACTCATTCACTTTCAAAGTGAATCCATTTTGGCAAATTTGAAACGATTTTGGATCGCCATATTTTCAAGAGCTTCTTGGCATTTTACTTATTTCTCCTCTTTGCTTCCCATTTTCTCCGTGTAGTATTAACTTGAGAAAATAGAGGTCTTATAAGTATTAACTTAAACATAGTATTAACTTCAACGCAGTATTAACTTAAAAAATAAAAAAAAGACCATTCAAACCAATTAGATTGGGGGACAGAAAAAAACAACTGAAATCCTGAAGGTAAGGTAAGATGGCGGGTTTTCACCTCACATTTTTTTTACAAAGGATATGCATAGCATACACCTTCGCCCATTAATTGATCGTGACAGTTTTTTTTTAACATAACGAGTTCAGTCTAAACTTTCACCACACGGATTTAGAACGAACTTCGTCCCCAACCGTTTGTGCAATTGTGTTCATGCTAATAGGAATTACTGCAAAACATTTCATTAAAAAAATCATATTCCACTAGGAAAAAAATATAAAGATTCCTAACCTGTATTATTTTACTTTGAAATATAATTGTATTTGATGTAGAACACTTTTACAATTTCAGTGTGAAAATTATGTATACATTTAACGGGTCTGGAAGTATTTATTAAATTCAACGTTCTAAAAAAAATGAAAAGGAGCAAAATTCAAACACGCAGCCGAATGACGGCAAAACTAATTACTCCGCTCTCTCTCTCCCTCACACACGCTTTTTTTTAAATTCCAGTCAGGACTCGGTGAGACAAGCGAGATTAACTTTAGGTGTAAAATCACCACTCCAATTTCACGCGTTTTTCACGATTAATTAACATAATAGTCGTGTTATTTCGTGATGAGCACGAAGAATTATCACTGAAACCAGAGAAAATTTGAGGGAAGGGATGGATTTGTTGTCACTCTAATCATATTTTCGTGAACACATTATGCAATATAAAATTTGTTCGTTCAGAGGAAAAATAAAGGTCTTTCTTGGTCTTCAAAATATCCCGACGTCTATTTGCAAACAATTCTGAAAATGTGGATACATCACCACCACGGAATTATCACGTTGAAAATATATATTTTCCCTACGCTTGGGCACTTCAGTGAAATAAATTCTGATTACGCATTCATTAAATGCGAGGGTAAGTCAAATAATAATTCGCAAAACTGGATAGTGGCGTTAAAAATCAAAGAAAATTCCTGAAATTTATTTCACTTTTCTAGATATTCACCCTGTATATTCAGACACTTATCCCATCCCTTTAAAAGCTCTTGATTGTCCGCAGAAAAGAAGTATTTTGTTTGCTGGCGCAACCAACGAGGAAACTCTTGGACTCCGGCATCATCATTTTCAAAACGTCGCTCACCCAAATGACATTTTATGGCCTCGAAGAGATGATACTCACTGGAGGCCAAGTCAGGACTGTACGGTAGGTGTTCCAAACATTACCAATGAAATGTTCGTAACAGCTCGTACGATTTTATTGCTGACGCTTGCGATTTAATTATTGACTTAAGATTTATTATTCTCGTATATCCCGAATCTTCAAACGAGGTCCGATTGCTTAAGTAGTCTGAACTCAAGAGTTCTTCATCAAACCTTCGCAGGCTTCAGCCCTTGCACCTCAGAGTTCGGTTCCCAGAATTGGATAAATTTTCAGCATATTTTCCCGTTCTTAACTTAAATATAGAAAGCATCTCATAAGTAGTAAGAGAAGGAAGCAGGAATTGAATATCACCAGTCAGTTTGGACGTTATAACGTTAACTCCAAAAAAATCGTTATCCTACTCGGGTCTAGGTCGGTTAAAATTTATTGCAGATCAAGTAAATTAGTGCACAGAAATATATTTTTGAATTAAATCATACTCTAAACGCTATTCTCTTGTATTCAAAATGAATAGCATTGATGGGATTACAAATAATGGGAAAAAGTCGTCATCATTGTCTCCCCTCCTGCTCCTCCTTGTTGTCCATTCCTTGATGCCCATTAAACCGCCTGTCCATTCGTATACCCGCCTCCGTTAAGAAAATCTCAGGAAGCGAAAGACCGAGGATTTATACGCGGTATAAATCGCGGTATTTAGTTGACCTAAAAACATTGGCATTTCGAGATTCAGTCGAAGGTAAAAGTAATTATTACAACCATAAAATCATTACGATTTTAGTTAAATCTACTTTTTTGTAAATGCAAAAAGCTAGCATATTGAGACAATTAATGCTGATGAAAAATTTAAACGGCACATTGATACGAAACTCTAATGCTGTCATGATTGGTATGGCATGGTACGTGCGTGTGCACACAGACACATCTCCGGAAAGGAACATTCCGTTTTATTCCACGTATAAACATCTAAGTAACAACTTTAGTCATGTCATAACTAAATCAAACAATATTTACAACCAAAAATTTCATATGACCGCTAGTTTTTTAGTTTGATATCTCGACTATAATTATCGGAAACATGATAAGGAATTGGTTTGAGATATACGGCTTTTTGAAATTCAATTATAATGAAAAGGAAGTAACAAATAAGACTGTGCCCTTCCACAAAATAATTTTTTATTCATATATTATAAAAAATTAATTCTGTGGACACGCCACCTCATTCGTTACTCCATCTTAATACTAAGGAATTGTTAAGTTTAGATATTTTCTTTAACTTTAATTTTTATATTCTCTTTTGAAGGACCCGAGTTCGTAAGAACCTCCTTTTCAATGACGTTAGTTACCTAATTACCTTCAATCGAGCTTGAATAAAAATGTTCGCACGCTCGCAAAAATAACCGTTTGCGAAACAACTCCACCCCATTTTATACCCCTCTGATCTCCCCGTGCCTTGTGATTGGGTGGGTGGCGCGGGGAATTTCGGCTCCTGGACGATTAAGAAGAACGACAAACGTCTCGAAGATCCCCCCCCCTCTATCCCCCCGTGGTGAATTGGTGGAACGTCTAATGAATGAATGGAGGAATGATTTCTTTCCGATGAGGGCGGAGCATACTTTAAAAGAGCTCAATATTGAAAGACCCGGCGGCACCGCGGCGGCGGCGGCAGCCGTATTAAAAGGATCGATTTCTCGGTGAGTCGCATCGGAATCGCCCATCTCCCATTTCGGGGGAGGAGAGGAAAAGGTTTCGGTGGTGGGTGGGGGGGGGTGGTTGGAGGGAAGGAGAAGGATAGAGAGTGGGGGAGTGGGGAATGCTAGAGAGGGCGGCAAACAAAACTGGCGGGTATAAAGGGAGAAGACTTGTGGGGGTAGAGAAGAGAATGCAAACAAGGATTCTCGAAAGGCGAGGGGAGGAAGATGAGAGAAAAGTTCGGTTGGGGAGGAGGGTGGGAGGAAAGGTTCATTTGGAAGAGATGTGGAAATTGGCTCCTTATATCCGCGGGCGAATCTTACGAGATTGTCTGGAGTCCTTCCGTTTTCTTCAAGACATCATCCCCTCCTCTCTCTTTCCCTACGTCTCTTTTTGTCTCCCAGGAAGTGGGAGGGGAGGGAGGGCAGAGAGAAGGGGGCCGTTTCCCGTTCGGAGCTCCTCAACCCTACCTCTTCATCGTCCCACCACCGTTTGTTCTCCTTGTGCGCGACTACCAGGGGTGATCGACGGACGGTGGCGCTCTCATTCGTCTCCCGCCCCCCTCCCCGCCCCGGGCGACATCAAGAGAGAGACATTGCCAGAGACATCTCATCCCCTCCCTTGTCCCAGCGCTTCCAAATCTTCCCGGGGAACCCTCTCATGCTTTGTGCAAAATGCATCAACGATCCGGTTTTGCCTGCGCGCCATTTTTTTTTTACAAGATGGGTTGTATTATCTGAAAGCAGACGACATTGGAAACAGCGAATTTGATATTTAGCAGCTTCAAAGTGGAGCGATATTATGAATGAAAATGGCTTAATTTAACTCAATGAGCAAAATTTTATTGGAAAAGGCTTCCCCCCCCTCTTCTCGAAGTATGAAGTCTATTTTAAGTTCACTTCTTGGGAAAAAAGTCTTTAAAGTCAAATAGACAACTTCATATAATAGTTCCAAGAGATACATACAAAGAATACGTTTGAACAAACATTAAACTATGACTTGTGAATGGTTTTGAAGATTTCAGAAAAGGACAGAGGTCCTGAGAGTCAAGCACGTGATCGAGGGAGTCATGCCTTCGTCATGTCATCAATTTTACAATAACGAAATGATATCAAACTATAATTAAGCTTGATTTTGCAGCTGCAGAAACGAATAGGTACCTTTGTCACATTGCATCTATGACATTGCGTCTCACATCACGTAGCGTATTTGTAGATTTTCACGTTTTTTTTCGAGAATTTTTAGTAATGTTCCATTTTTCTAACCATTTAAACACACTTCCTCTCCACTAATCCTTACCCATCTCACCTGGAGCTTAAACCCCCTGCCACTTACCTTTGTGAAGGATCACGGGGCATTCACGTAGACATAGACCACTTAAAATGTAATAAAAGTGAATGAAGTAACAATTTCGTACCGTAAATATTCGAGCCACTACTGACGTAATCTGTCACTAATTAACTTTTGATTTCTAAATGAAAATGCGATGCTCATATCAATATTTTAAGTGTATTTCCCTTTATTATAATATGTTTCAGAGAACATTTAAATGTGTTGCTAAAATATTCTTGAAATTCATTCATAGATTTTATAATGAACGCCATTGAAACGCCTCTTCCGTTTTCCGCAGCTTTCTCTCTTCCCTCATTGTTACTACCAAAAAGATGTTTATTCACCCATACATACGTCCATATTGATATACATGATGCTCACCAGCAAATGTTGTTCCCTTCTCCGCCAAAGATCTCATTATTTCCTAAAAATTTTTATTCAAATCTTATTCTACGCCTTTCCTTTTCCCTCGGAAATGATTTCAGGGAAAATGGCGATTCTTCGCAAAAGCTCTGAGAACAGAAATTTATCCACCGCTGATACTTCGCGGTTTTCCTCCATCGCGGAAATAGGTCGGAAAAATCTAAAGCAATAATTTTAGCAGTATATATTTGATGGAACCATAATCGCAAGGGAATTACTATGCAGTAATTCTTCGTAAGTTAATACACAAACGCGTGAAACTGCTTAAATTATATTAATACTAACACGATTTATGGTTCGGGACAAAATCCACACATAAAAATCAACGTCCTATTGATTTTTTCACTTTTTTTTAACCGTTTTAAAATAGTAAGTCGCATCAGCGAATTGATTTGATTAGAGACTGGGATATCGTGGTCGAATGAAAAAATCGAGTTTTCGTCAAAGGATACGATAAATGATTCGGATTCCCAATAAGGTAAGCAAATGCCGACTAGATACATAACACTATGCACCAACGGCAATAAATGTGTAATGGTAGCGGCAACTCGAACGTCCGACCTTGTCTTCATCAACGAAGATTTGTGACCATAAGCGTTTATCCATAAGCTTAGCGGCTTAGCAAGTAAGCACTCTGGCAGCAGCTTCAAGTAATGCCGAGAAAGGAGACCGATTCTGAGGTGATTTGTGTCATTGGGAGAAAGTGACTAAGTCTTTGGGAGATACAATTTTCAAGAGAGCTTAGGAATGATGTAGAGCAGAGTCCTTCACCGGCGGGCATGAGTGAAGTCCGTCGGATGTGACGTTAAATTTTGTGATCCAACGGTAACTTTCTTTGAGAGTGTGGTAATTGCAGCACGGGGTTTCCCTCAAACCCTTCCTTCATCTCCGATCCCCTGAAAATTTCAATTCAAACATATTTTTCTCCTAACGCTAATGGCGTAAACAACTTGTCCCCTCCCACCCCATACGACCACTTAAGTGGAGGCAAGACAAGTAGGACAATAAGAACGGGGGGGTTGGTTCGGCAGGTTGTCTCCGGGCTTTCTCAAGTTTGGAATTCTCAACTTTATATCCGGACGTTTAAATCTCTAGGTTTTGGTGCATTCATGCCCGTCGCCTACCAACTTAAGATGCCACACTTCCACCTTTCCGACAAGTTTCCAAGTGTCTCCTAATCTGGCGAGACGACGACCGCTTTGATCGCGGGGGCGCCTTCAGTCTCAATAGGACATTTCCAGGCCGCAAAAGGAAGCAAGCGGCGGAAAAAAATTCACTCGCCGCGTCCTTCGTTAAACACTCCCGTCAATTCTCGCTAGAATTTTACCGCTATCACCTTTGAAAAGAAAGAAAAGGAAATTCTCCTTGGTGCAAATAACTTGTAAGCCTCCTCTTTAATACGGGACCACATGAGAAAAAGCACGAACAAGCACATCGCTTAGGGAGCGAGAGCTCAGAACGAAAGTAAGTATCGCGAGTGTTTGACGTTCGAAGCAAATCTAAGAGAATTGGATGGGACGAGTAGTATTCGGTCGGTTGCGGAATCTGCTGAGCATTCGCAATCCACTTAAGAGTGCTCTTCTCGAGGTATCCCTACAGAAATCGGAATATCATTTACACCGCCGGGATGCGAACCGGAGCCTTAAGAGTGGGAAACCTGTACATAATAATCCAGTGCACAAAACCACACTTTATGGGCATCAGAAGGATGAAAAGTAAAATACACTAAATATTTCTATTTAATTTTCATGAAAGTAGTACGTTGGGTAGGTATATACAGCTACTTCGTTAAATAAAATAAAACGAGTTTTTCTCCAAAATTGAAAAATGTCTATGAAAAAAAAAATGGGAATCATGACTAAGTAAATTACTTCAACTTTACGAGAAGGGGGAGGTGAAGAGCGAAGGAACACTTAACTATTTTAACATGCAAATTCCACTAGTTAGAATAAGCGTGTAATATTTATTCTAACTAAGGAAGCAACGTTTCGGTAAACAACCGTACGCCAGTGGTGCCATTCACCGCTAACCACCGTGCGAGCGTTGCAGTGTGTTCTCACGCACCAGCATGTAATCATTAAATCGCAAGTAGACGTTATTGAAAGGAATGGGAAAATAATTTAATGATTCCATAAATATAATAGCTTATTATTCGAATTGTGGATCGTCAGAAAACATGAAAATCACCAAATTGAATAACTAGATACTCCTGGTCGAATGTACCGTATAGGTGCGTTGAAAGTTTTCGTTAGTGGCTTAAGACCATGTAAAAGGTTTCAAGTCACTGTCCCAATACAACCACACTCACAAAAGGCAGATGAATAAATACCTGCAGACTTCACAACTCATATAAAATTATGGTATTACAATCGAAGGCAGGAAAAATGGATGAAAGGTGTATTGAGCGGTAGTGGAATGTTGAAGAAGGTAATAGAGGGGAGAATGTTAGGCAAACGAGGAAAGGGCAGGAACAGGATAGGGATGTTGGACGGGATGAAGGGAGGAAAGAAGTACACAGAGATGAAGAGGGACCTGATGTAGATTAGGTTGCTGGATTGGGTTTTGTTTGGAGTTACAAAATGTTTATTTGATAGTTGTGTCCATCCAAAAACCTACCTTAACCGGTAGAATACCTAATAATAATCGAAATCGCACAATGTACTAGGCAAATAATTTCCTATTTCTTAGCCCTACGGAATAAAATTATAGTCCTCTCAACGGTTTTCCACTCCAGTAGTAGCAATCCAAAGACGAGGATTAAATCCAGAAACTCGTTTCCCGTTTTCTAGAGTTTCCATTAATGCTTCTTTTTGAGGTAATGGATTTAATAACCTGATAGCAACCGTACTGAGAGTGTGGTAGCTCCATGGTCCAAAATCCCCTCCAAGAGACAATAACAGATTCTTTGCACTTATAATGTCGGCTCACGATTAAGGATTTACATGAGAGTTCGGTTCATGGTTCATCCGACATCTGCTATTCGAGCGATGCAGACGGTTAAATCTTCGGGTTGATCAAAGGACTATTGTATTTCGTTTACCGTTTTTGCTGCGCGCATTCCTCTTCAAAATGGGTGGGTTATTCGAGAGGAATCGATTCGCGCGCTAGATTCTCCCTTTCCCCATTCGCCCTAGTTTTATTAATTTTTTTTTGCGCGTATGATAAGAACGATTCTTCAGTGCGCGAGTGCGCGATCGGTTGTCCCGGGAGAGTAGTGGGTACGTCCCATTTGAGAGAAAGGGGGGGGTGGTGACGCTTGTGCAATGATGCGAGTTTGTTCCCTTTCTTCTTCGTTCCAAGCACGTTTCTGAAGGGTCAATGCCGCGGGGACAGCTCCTCGTAAACTCTGAGTGTGTGCGTGATCGAGACTCATGGGGGACCAATCTTAAATGCAAACACGAACGGTGGGAGTGTGTCTTTGTCGGTTTGTTTCCCTCTTGTCTTTTTTTATTCCGAACACTTTTGGCAATCCAACGCCGTCGGAGTACCTAGTTTCACGTAGACCCTGGGCGGGTGTACGTCCGAGATAGCATTCTTCCTTCGTGTTCCTGAAGAGTATGGTCCTGGGGGATAATTAATAAATCATTTGTCCAACGGTCAAGGGAGCGTTCGTAACTTCATCATCTTGAGCATCTTCCCGTACAGTTTACGGCGAAAAAGGCAAAATCACGCCCCTTTGATCTCCGCAGGGGAAGTGGTCACATTAGAAATTGCATTATTTTTCTGTGGCATGGCAGGGGCCTCATACAGGGAGGGAAATTATCTTCCATCCCTGAGCTTGTTTCAGCATAAAAATACGTGCACTTATGTCTTACGATAGAATCCAGTCCAGATTTTATATTGGTTGGGCTGAGGCCTTCCAAATAAAAGTATTGTATCACATAACGATGACCAATTTTCTCCATGTTGACAAATTCAATGAAAACGTTCACTATCGATGGCTGCCAAATAAATACCAAACAGCGTAGCGTCTTCAAACTTGAAATGTATGCTTCATAGGTTGCGTAATTTTTAATACAGTGATTTTTCAAACAAATACCGCCATCTCTAGCTCAGACCGGGTACTTCTAAAACCACTCTCGTATCGACAGCGAGAAAAAGCATGTGAACTAATATATCAACTAAAACATTTTCACAGGAATTGGAAATGTGTGGAAAATAGTTCATCTGTGACGTTCAGAGGATAAGGAAGGTGGTGCGCCAAGAGGATATTAGAGCCATAACAGGTCTCGCCTCAAAATATTCCAAGGGTCAAAAACTACTTTACGCAAAATACTTTGCTGACTCCCACTGACATTATGCCCCGTAGTAGGGGAATGATCACCAGATTTTATGAACCAAATGTTTAAAAACCCCAAAAGAGGCATGGATACTGTTTGGATATCGGATGAGAGAAAGGAATGCCAGACAAATGGGTGGTATATTCAGTGGAAGGCAAGACATTCATGCGTAAACGTGTTAAAATCAACGGGAAAACCGAGTTGAGTCGGAAGGCGTTTCTCCTCCTGCTATTCTCGAGAGACGCTAGGAATATTGAAAAAAAATACTTCATATAAGGACTTGAGAAATTCACGCAGGAAGTGGACAGGGTTTGAAAACACGGATTTCTGTGTGGGGCTCCATTCCTAACTAACTAAGAAGGCACATGGCGACGAATCCGTCACCACTAAAATGAATGTTTTTTCTCCATAATCTCACGAATCCGACTGGAAGAAGAAATCATCTTTCGGGAACACACATGGCATGAAAATTGTTCGAAGATTTTTCGACAAAACTTTCGAGGTTCGACGTTGAGCCGTTGGATTATATATATATATATATATATATATATATAGATGCTTTCTTCGAAGTAACACGGAAGTGTTGAATAAAAAACTTAGACAGTAACAAACAGCACGAGAACACATAAAAAGAATACTCACAATAATATCATGATAATTTCGACGGACTTGAGCTCCGTCTTCTTCGGAAGATAAGATATGACTGTCATATCTCATCAGTCATCCCAGTCATATCTTATCTTCCGAAGAAGACGGAGCTCAAGTCCGTCGAAATTATCAAGATATTATTGTGAGTGTTCTTTTTATGTGTTCTCGTGCTGAGTGTTACTGTCTAAGTTATATATATATATATATATATATATATATATATTAGGGAACCGCGAGTTTGAAACGCAAAAACGAATTTCACCGCACATTGTCCCATTTTCGCGGATCGAAGTTAAGTTCTATAACTACTAAACATCAAAAGTTAGCTCCAAAAGCTTTGAAACGGCAACGCCAGGGGTTTGCTACCAAAGGATATGGCCGCGGGCATAGGAGGCTGGAGAAGGTGTAAGAGGAGAGTTATTCGGCGGGAAAAAAAAAGGCCTTCGGGACGAGCGACGGGATGAAAGGGCCCGATGATGACGATATCAAGGTTGCCCCACGTCTTTTGGTATGATATGCACTTAAATATGTATATAGGCTGTATTATGTTGTACATGTCAATGGAAACTTGGTGCCTTTCCATGGCCTTATTGACGCACGACCGGTTCCAGCGTGATGCGGCATCTTGAGATCAAATAGGCTTTTATCTTACAAGACTTTTTCCGCCTCTTAATTACTCCTCGATCCTAACACGGCTCCTCTCCTTCCCCACCTTCTTCTCCCACTTCCCCAATCCCGACCTCTACACATTCTTCACGCGTCCTTTTAAATGAGTCCCCAACACTTTCCTCCACTTGACTCGGAGAAATCAGGCGTAAGGAATCAATAATTGTAGGTGCCCCACTTCTATGGGGCATCACTCTTTAAAAAAACCCCAGAGACATCTTCTTCTTCCAACTATCGAAGGAGGCGCATAGCATGCGCCGTATGGAGATCAGTCGTGTACAAGTACGGAAGGAGAATTAAAAAAGACGACTTGGGAATGAAACGACTTGGAAGAAAACGTTCATCGCAAAATAAAGATAAAATATTACCTTTGGAACTGTATTTGTGTAATGACTTACGCTGTTTTGAGGTGAAAACGGATATTTGAAATCCCCCACTAAACGATGAAAGTGTTTTAAATAATAATGGTAAAACATGTGGCTGAAATAAATGGAGATTAACACATTAATTTGGACGACGATCTCATACGGCGGTGGAAAGCTGGCTGCCGTGTATAGGAGTAGCGGCAACCTCATAGGGCGGTCATATTTTTGTCTTCGACCTTAAGTCTCTGACTTACAAAACGCTTATGGAGCTTCCCTAAACAGCTACACACCGAAAATCGTATTCTTATCAAGCCAAAAGTGCGACTAGAAAGTAATTATTTGCATTACAACCCCCAAGATGGTGTCGGCAAAGGTTCAGCGTTCCCATTTCCCAACGGCAGTAAAATGTGCCAAAAGATGACCGACTAATTGTTACTTAACGATTTTAAAGAACCACCGAGATGGCGTCCTCCTTCGAATGAAGGGAATAAACACCTAATTAGCACATTCGAACACGGTGTGAATCAGATATATTTCCTTTTTCTTCTGCGATGCCGCCCACGACAAAACCGATTCTTGAAATCGCATTTCATTACGGCCGATATCCACCCTATGTAGTCTAACTTTTCAATTTATTGAGTGCATTGGCACCTAGGCGACAATAGTACACAACAAAAACTAACCAATAACAGTGGCGTACGGGATAAGGAGCAGTAATGACGAAGCCAACCCGGTTCGCTAGGTAGGTAATGCACACGTTGGCCTGCATGAAAGTCACATGTTCAATTGCCGCTTCGGACATGACTATTTTGCTGTCTTAAAACAGCTTTCACGTGCTTGGATTATACCGTTGCATATGACTTATTTATAGGGAACTGATAATAGAGCGGTTCGATCATCGGGCACGCCTCTCTGGGCACCCTATCTCAGGCTCACACGTGCTGCATGATTTTTCAGTTACCAGATCTTCCTGAACAACCCTAAACGGTACAGACAAATGATCTGAGGCCCCCTTACCCTGAAGCGTGAATTTCCCAAGACTATTACTTACTTAAATCCATAGTTTCAGCCTCAACTTTGTGGAAGTTCATTTTAATAAATGACAAAGAAAAACTTTGCTTCAATCCACCACTTTATTTCAGGTACGACTAGTTTCGACGCTACGGCGTCATCCTCAGGTACGTGAGGATGACGCCGTAGCGTCGAAACTAGTCGTACCTGAAATAAAGTGGTGGATTGAAAAAAAGTTTTTCTATGTCATTTATTACTATTACTTACTATAAGGTGAACTCCACCATCGACCTTCCCGTTGATTTCTGTGTTTATGTTTTTTTTTACAATTAATTAATTGAATTAACTGTATCTAAACAAAATTCAATTACCAGTACCAGGGATTACAGCGTAAATTTCATTTGAAATACCGCATGAATGACTCATTTAACATGTGATTATATATACAATTAAAAATACGTAATTATTGACTATTCCATACAGTAAGCCAGGAGCAAACATGTAAAGCGTTTGTGAAATAACAAGAATCCTCCTTTTAATGACATAACCTCAGCGGTGTTACGCAAATAAATGGCTCTATCATTAAAAGTCGTTGAAGTTCTAAAAATTTTAAGATACTGTTGATTTAAAATGTTTAAAGATCAAAGAAATTTTGTGCAGGATGGACCGATTTAACGATCAGTTTTACTCGTAATTAAGTTAGACGGTTTACATTTCTAAAAAAATCTCATCCTATCACATTTCTTTTCCCTACTTTAAGGGCTGTTTTATCATTTTTGTAGTCGGTTGCCGGGGAAAATGAATTTTAAATTCGCTGATAACTCTAAAAACACCCCATCAAGACACTTGTAATTAAAAGTTTTTGCGAGTGGCAGTTTATGGAGTGCAATTAAAAGTTTTCTCTTCTTCCTGACCCAAACGATTTCCATAGGACGCGCTAGCTTTTAAGGGTTTGGAGAATGATTATATCCTGCTTCAGGTGCAGACTTAGGGTCATTTACATAATTTAAAAAATATTTAGGGTAAGAGAAACAGGGAGAGAGAGAGAGAGAGCTGGGTTATGGAGAACGACCGTTGAATTAAAAGCGGGAAGAAGTGTTGACGAAGTGCTGCTTAAAAGATCTTTCTTTCTCTGCACTGCCACATATAAGACGATAAATTTAGCTGTGAACATATTGTACCAATTAGTCAAAAGTAAGTGACAAGTTATGCGTCAATAGATGATTGATAAAGCAACAATTGTTAATATTCTGATGACCGAATCGTAAAGAGGATGACGTAACGATTTCATCTAACATTTCATAGAGTTGCGGACGATAAGAAAACGTACAGGTGAAGATGAAAAATTAAAGTGGCGTGTTTCGGACCCTGAGGCATCAGAGTACGTGGCAAAAGTGTAATTACAACATACAAATGCACAATTTCCCACCATCGACACTTGAAACACACTCTTTGATTTTTTTAATATCACGCTCCATGCATCCCATTTGTGATCATTCGTGACATCACGCCTCGCCCGTGCCTTTGCTCACCTCAAAATGTTCATAATTTGGAGGAAAATTCTGAGTTGTAATTTTTTCACCAGCTTGGATTAAGCATTTTTTTCGGCAATCGCCTCATTTATCGTGTCAAAATAGGGATTTGCCATTTTACGTCACCATTCCAAGCAGACCCACCCCAACTCCACCCATGTCCCACTTTGTCATACTCTTCCAGAATCTTCTTCCCCCTTCGGATTAGCCGTGATAAATGGACAGCCATAAAGTATAAGTTAACCCCAATTTACTGTCTCTGGTGAGATGGCGACTGGAAAAAAACCCCCTAAGGAGCAGTGTCCATAAATATTGTGAAACGGAGTTTCTAGCTACAATCATTCGAGAACACAATTTTGAGAGAAACTAGGTGCTATTAAAAGACCACGACAGTGAACAAAACAAATGGATCGGATCATTTCCTCTTTCGAGCGTAATCATACCCGAAAGATTATTGCATTTTCTTAAAAAAATTGTAATTTAAATTGCGGCAAAACTCTTTCCGATTCTCATGCAATGAATTTAAAGAGGAATCTCACATTCCCATATGCATTACGTTAACTTCGAAGATATGGTTTGAAGCTTGATATGCTCCTCCTTCTCTTATGAAGTTTCAACGCATTTCTTATCTCATTAAGATGTCTCTAGATATATGACAACTTAGTTAAGGAGTTAAGTGCATCGGAATATGGCAATAATTATTCCATTTCTATATCAGCAGAGTGCCTGCCAACTGAGGAGAGAGGTGGGAATGTCTGATAAAAATCCTCATTAGGATGCTACGAGATTTCTCGACTCACAAGAGGGAGAATACATTTGGCACATGTGCTTGGGAAAACGCATTGATGCGTCATTACACTTCTCTTGTATTTGTAGCGGTTGAAGATTCCCACTCGTTTATCACCAAGTTCTATAACAGAAAATTTCGACGGAAAAAACATGATATATATTCATTGGTAGCATTTATGCAATTACAGATCGATGGGGAGAGATGAAAAAAATCTATAGGGAATTGTTGTTGGTCAAATTTTCTTTTAAGACAAATATGTAAATAAAGTTTTACTTATAAGAATAAATATAAAAGATTCAAGTATTTATGTGCATGCAATGAATTCCTTAAACATTCAAGAATGGCTGGTAAGGTATCGACATTAAACAGTCCCACTTCTTCACCAGCGCATGTTTTCACGGGTTGAGCTATCTTTCTATCTTGACAAGTTAAGATTCGCGGAATTGGTCATGTCAGTCTGGTGAATAGGTACATATTCCCCTGCTAGCATAAACAAAGGTCAATGGTACGAATGCCGTTGATAACACTGTCGGATGATAGTGTCACGCATCATGGATTAGGCAAGGGAGCTGGCGAGATATGGTAGTCTTTGCAAATTAAAATAAATCAACGCCACTTATTCATGGAGTGAAGGGCAGACGGAAAAACTCAGGAATTTTATTGTAAACATAAAGACCCTTCTGAAAATTTCGGAACGCAATCATTAATAAAAATCCTAATAATCAAACTTTTACAGCTAAATTTCTACATTGCCGCAAAATATACCTAATGGTGCACTATCTTAAAAAAAAAATATTGTCAATATATAGACGTGCGTAATAAACATGTCTTACTGGTGACTAGTACATGTTGTTACACTTTCCATCTCCTAATAAGTTCAAATCAAAAACAGAAGAACATCTTGACGCTCGTAATTTCCAAGAAACTCTGTTCAACTGGAATCACATTAGAAACTTTGTGAAACAGAGCAAGCGACAAAATTTCTGGGAAGCATTTTGTGTGCGAAGTTTTGCAAAGGAAATGGATACATCAATCCTAAAACCCAAATTATCCAGGAGCAAAGATGACAGTTTCCACTCTTAATAATGGGTAGGAACTTTAGGTACTTTACTTGTTTTCTTCTCTTATCCCTAGCCTTATCCTTCAAGCGTTGGCATCTATACTAGAGCAAGTTTTGCTTTAAGCATATCACATAGATATATTGGTATAACTAGCTGTGATATTTCTGAGTAACTAAATCCTTGAGGCTGGCGGAAGATTATTTAAAAGAAGTGGTAAACCAAGTTACCTATTAATTAACAAACGTTTAAGTTTCCATTACTTGTGGCCAGTTAGAACTTCTTCTACGCTGGACAAGACAACCTGACCTATTTTTGTACTTTTATAGTTATTACTGCAAATAAATTATAAGGTACCCGGAAGTTTAAAACAAAATCTCGGATTCCGTATAATTTCAGGTTTTGGCGATAATTGCGCAATTAATGGCGTGTTAAATACATATTAAAAAATACTTTTTGCACCTCGAAATCATGATAATCCTCATCTAATGAAAAATTGTATTACGCCTACATGTGGATGACTACTCAAATTATGCAGCGCCCGCTGAAAGATATTTTAATTGGCTACCGTTTAAGGGAGGTTTTCAATAGGCACGAACTGAACACAACTAGATTTCTAAGCCTCACTGGACAAGACAAACTGACATCGCATCTACAAAAGACTTTCCTCAATTCTGCACATTTTCTCCATCACTTCAGTCCGTCCAACATCCCTATACCATTCCTGCTCCTTCCTCGTTTGCCCAAAGTTCGCCCCTCTATCAGTCTTCAACATCCCACTGCCAATCAGAATCCTCTGTATCCATATTTCCTGCCTCCTTTGGAATTTTCCCTCTCTCTTCGCCCACCATACCCTAATACTTTCTCATTTGTTCTCCTTTCGGTCCATTTCACCTTCTCTAACCTTCTCCACACCCACATTTCTAAAGCCTCCAATCTACGCATGTCATCTTGCTTGGCTGACAAATTTTTAGCGGCGTACAAAATCACACTCCATATCCAGGTTTTAAATAATCTTTTCTTCACATCCTTACTCAACGTCCTCGTCATTGACTCCCTTCTCGTTTTAAAAGCAATACCACTTGATATACAGGGATTTACTCAAAAAACCCCATAAATCCATGCACGAAAGTCATCTCCTACCTCCTTTCTTCCCGGTCTGACGGAATACCATTCAGCGGATAAGTTTGGCGGCGTAACCCTCATCACAGGGACGTGCCTACATTCGCCGATTCGAACGCCAATTCCCAGGTCCAACGCAAGACTAGGATTCTCGGAACGCCGCCGCCACTTGCATCAATGCGGGGGAGGGAAGGATATTCTACACCCTGCGACGCGGTGGGGAGAGGGCATCGTGGGGAGACGTCGAGGGGCTCGCCGCCTCCCACTCTAGTCCTCCATTCCTTGCACATTCGTGTCATGCACCCGCCGACGATCAGAATTCCGAGGGGAACACGAGGTGGGAAGCCTCGGGAGCGAGAAGGGAGGAGGGGGAGGACGGAGATGGATGACGGCGGGGGAAGGTTGAGCTGGGGGCGGGGAAGTGGGGCAGGGTGGGAGAGAGAAAGAGTCGGTGGAGGGCGGAGAGGTGCCCTGTGTGCCTTTTCAGATGCGAAGAAGTGGTGGGGGGAACGGCGACCGGGGGAAGTGCTGGGTTAATTGGGAACGGGGGTTTGGTGGGAGGATCGGGGAGGGGTGAGGGAAAGTGGTTGGGGGAAGGGATGGAGCGTAAAAAGAGAGCCCAGAGGAGAGGGGAATGGGTGGGGTTTTTGGAGAGGAACGGTACAAGGGGGTGGGAGGGAGGCGGGATAGCGGGTATTGACGGGTAATGAGCAACTCAAAGGGTCGGTGAGGGAAGGAGAGAAAGGGGAGGGGGGAGAGAGATGAAGAGGGGTGGCGTTTAAAGGGAAGAGCGGGAATTGCATACGCGATCGACCCGGCAGATACGAAAAATTCCAATGTAATCATACACATATTTTTATAATGCACCGGAAAACTTGCACACAAAAATGGCGTTGTAGAACGTTTATGAGACACATACGCACACGGAGAAATGTAGCACACAAATGAGAAAAAACGACTCACTTTTTAATACTTCAATGGCCCAGGTAACGACATCAGTCTGAATAAAAAAGAAGGCAAATTTATTTTTTGGAAAGGACATTCACACCAAGGGTGTTTGTGTACATCCACGTATATACACAAACACCCTTGTGTATGTATTTTTATATATAATATATACACACGTATGTATATATACATATATATATGCGTGTATATATATATATATATGTGTGTATGTATATATATGTATATAAAGTAACACGCAGAACGAGAACACATAAAAAGAACACTCACAATAATATCTTGATAATTTCGACGGACTCGAACTCCGTCTTCTTCGGAAGATAAGATATGACTCCTGATAAGATATGAGTCATATCTTATCTTCCGAAGAAGACGGAGCTCGAGTCCGCCGAAATTATCAAGATATTATTGTGAGTGTTCTTTTTATGTGTTCTCGTGCTGTGTGTTGCTGTCTAAGTTTTTTATTCAACACTTCCGTGTTACTTCGAAGAAATCATCTATATATATATATATATATATATATATATATATATATATATATATATAAAATTATCCCTCCCATGGACTGCAACCCTGTCGTGGTGGAAGGGCTTGTGCGTTCCGATGACCCCTAGAGCTGTGCTGGCGGGAGTTATAATAATTGCTCCTCGTAGGGTCACCCATGCCAGATAGGTCGAAGGTGTATGTATGTATGTACCATATACACACACATTCATGTATTAACATGGATAAGAAAAGAGATACTAAATACAAAATGAACGCACACAGTGGTGGTCAGGGGAAATAGGAAAAGGATAAAAAGAGGAAAAGATTTCCTGAACCGGGCTCACGCACACAAATCCTACAGCGGAGGTACATTTCTTCCCCCTTTCATTTCCATTAAATACCGCCCTCCTCTTGACTCTCATTCTCATTTCAAAACGCTCTCTCCCCAACAATCTTTCACTCAGCTTCCTCACCCGTTCATTCCGGGCGCGAAAAGGAATGGTGTTTCGGGAGGGTGAGAGAGAGAGAGAGATAGAAAGGGGGGGGGAGGGCGGAAGCAAGCCGATCTTGAGGCGTAGATAAAATGGTGGGAATGTAGATTGCACGCCGCCGATGTGTCGCTGGTGGAGAGTGGGGTGGGGAGAGGAGAGTTCGAGGGAGAAATTACACTCGCCTCCACCCCCCCGGAGGCGATAAGTCGGCTCTCGGTCGTCGAGTGAAATTGGTCCTAATTGCGAAGTAGCTGCAAAACCGGGAGGGTGCTGGGGGCGGGGAGGAATCAGGGCGTTACGTGAGGCTGGGAAGAGGGTGGGGTGAGGGTGTACAGGGTTGGAGAGGATGGAGGAGATCTGGAGAGGGCTCTATGTTAAGATCTCCATCGTCAACTACCACTCGCCCCCTCCTCCTCCTCTTGGGATGATCCGGGCACGCCGGTTCGGTGTGAGGCGAGAGGTGTTTGTTCGTTCGGTTGAGTGGGGGGGAGGGGGAGGGAGGGAACTACATGCCCTCTAATCCCCGTCCACGCCACACTACTCCCCAACCCCAATCCCCCCCCCCCCGTGAGTGCATATCCTGTGCGAACTGCACCTGCGCCGCAATAATGAGGTGCGAACATTCTCATCCCGCGCCTTTCTCTCTCTCTCTCTCCACCCCGCTCCCGGAGAGAGGGGACGTTGAGGAAGGGTGCCCGGTGGATGGGGGACGGGCGAGGCTGCGCACATATTTGCGATCCGACGGGGAGGAAGAGCTCCGACCGCGAATTATGGAGTCCGGAAGGGGAGTTGAAGGGGGTGGGAACGGGGAAAAACAAACTGCGAGCCTCGATAATGACGAACAGCAGGGCCTATAGGTAGCGATGGCGTCGATATCTACGATCTATCGAAATATCTCCGAAAACTAATAATCCCGATGTATAAATATTAATCGGATTGTTGTCATTCCATACTTCGGCAGAGTCATCGGTATTATTTATTTATTTATTTAACAAAGTAGCGAAAAACGGCAGAAATGCTTTTACATTGGCTGACAGACAATACGTATAACATACGTTAAGAAAAAGAACGGGTAAAAACAATAATGAAAAGTTAACACAAAATGTCCAGAACGATGGCAGGAGAGCACATATAGTATGCAACCAGAGAGAGCTAAATTACTATCTGGCGTTTAAGGAAGGAGGCGAAAGCGATATCATTCGATATACTACATAGATGCGACCTCTACGTTTATAATAAAAAAAATTATCGGTTTCAATAAGAAGGCATTGTTATATATTTTCCGATTCAAAATGAGTTCATTAGAAATCAAGCACTGCGGAATGATCTCCACGTTTACAATGTCAATACCCAATAGACTTATAATGATGTGGGCCTACCTTTATTTGCTATACCAGAATCTTTGGCGGGGCATGTCTTAAGAAGTGACTGAAGAAAGTTCAGATAAAAAATTGCCCAAGAAATCATATAGAATTTTTTATACATGTATTACGACTTGAACAACGCAGAGAAAATTCCATTTGAATATAAATTGCCCAACCGTAGAACCCATCTCTTTTAAAATACAATATAAGACGATATTAATGTGTCCCGATAAAATACGACTTTATCAATAAATTCGATTTTTCAAATGATATATATATATATGTGTATAAATATATATATAATATACACACACATATATATATATATATATATGTATACATATATATACCTGTATATATTATATACATATTATACATATATATATATACATATGTATACTCCTATTTTAATTCCAACCGTGTCCGAAGAGGCATTCAGACCTTTAGATTGCTTCGATGGCGAATTGCCGAGATACTACTACCGCGGCCGATTTCCAGTCCGATGTCATGCGACGCCTACATTTTAAAAATGATGGCATCACAGTCTTCAGAGGGATGCAAAGTAATTTCCTCGGAGAGGATCTCTGTTCAGAATGGCAGAACTCCCAGTTAGGCTGCCCAAAGATCGATGGCTTCCTGATGATTATAATGATTTAAAGCGAGCGTGGAATACCTCGAGGTGTAGGAATGTCAGATCCACCTTAAATAATTCTAGAAGCTTTAGAAAATTGCCCATAGAATTCACATAGAGGGGATCTCTTTTTATTCCCGAATAGTTGATGAAGTCTGCTTGTGACTCACTCTTTGATATATTAAATTATTGAAGCAACTGATTAAGAATAAAAGAAGGATTTATCCCAACACTCGCTCCAGAATAACGAGCGACTTGATTGAGAGGTTAGATAGATGTGTCTTTATTCGAAAAAAAAATTGAGACCATTAGGCCCCTTCTACCATCTAAACCATCTGAATAAAATGTTAAAATATAATTTGCATGAAAATTCAAAGGTATTAATATCCATTATCATTATCCACAGTAATGAATCCGAAGGCAGGTTTTGATAGGTGAGGATAAGAACTCACACCGACCTAATCCCTAATGAAGGGTCACGTTCACACATTAAGGGTGAGAAGGGCAGTTATTTTATCAGAGTCACAATTCGGTTCCTCGCGAAGTTCTAGTGATAATAAAAACTACACCGATTAGAATTTCAGACGAACATTTACCTGGCCCAAAGCATCCCTCGGAAATATGAACCTGGAGCCCTAATGCCACTAATAGCCTAACGGTCTACGTAGGAATGACATTAAAAAATAGATATGTATGAGTGGACAAAACCTATAAATGATTCCAGTCATTACACAAATAAATACTTTGGAAAATATGTTAATTATGATATTACTAGTGTTTAAAAGATTAGTTTATTCAGCGTATGTGTACCACACTGAATTGTTTTTTAAGTAAACTTTGAAAAAGGTATAACCGGAGACTTAAACTAGAGGAACGCTTCTACCAATCACCAAAAATTAAAATGGTCATATTCTACCTTCGTTGCAGGCATTAATTTTTACATTTCAACTTTTTCCTACCATTTTTCTCGACCTTGCGGGACGTTCCAATTTCCTTTCCACTCCTAGCATGCACGTCAGTGGGTTGGGATTGGAGTCATGAAATACGTCCTTTTCTACGCGCAAAAACAGGCGATCATATATTTCCTACTCAAACAAGATAAATTCACATTATTTCAGCGTACGTCAGATAGGTTATTACTCTCTGAGCAGACTCTGACAGTGCACATTTCATAGAACATGGAAAAATGCAAGAATATGGACCAAAAGAAAGAACTCAACATCTGCGGCGTTCTCTCGAGGTGAACCAACGCAACTGAACACTTTGAAAACTATCTCACTATCTGATAGAGTATGACGAAAAGCGGTTTCGGCTTCAAGCCGAACTTACTTACTTGCCATTAAATGCCCCCACTGCCATGAACCATGTTAGCAAGGCCGTTGGAACGAAGGTAGGTCAGAGTGGTGATTGAAAAAAAAAATATTTTCTCACGCGTGAGAAAAGAGCAGGGGCATTTTTAAAAAATCGCAAAAGTCATGAAGCGCAATATCGCAGTCAATATGACATGAAATACGCGCATATTCCTTGAAATGGGAAATACCCCTCGTGTTCTCAAAACTTCGTTTCCCTGGGCCGGGATGGATTTTAAAAACATTCGTTTGATACAAGAATTATGTGTGTATGCATGTATGTGCTTATATATATAAACATATATATAAAAATTCACAAAGAAATAGAGATAAGGAAAGGGGAAAGGAACACACATAAGGAAAGTTGTTCAAGTCCTGGTCGAGGAAAATATTTTTACACTTGTGATCTGCTCGATTCCGCCCTCCTCACCTCTGCTGTGTTCGTCCTTTATGTGTGTTCCTTTCCCCTTTCCTTATCTCTATTTCTATGTGAATGAATATTTGGTCGCCGTATGGCGGGATTTCGTGTTTGAATGTATGTATGTATGTATATATATATATATATATATATATACATATGCATATATATATATTTATATATATACATATATATGTATATATATATATTTATATATATATATATATACATTCAAACACGAAATTCCGCCATACGGAGCACAAATATTCATTCAAACATAGAAATAGGTATAAGGAAAGGAGATAGGAAAACACATAAAAGGCAATACATAAAATGGGGGAAATACATAAAGGGGATAAGAAAACACATAAAAGGCATACACATTTTTTTAAGGACATGGGAAATATTTTTACATTTGGCTAAGGTCATTTGCGTCATTAGGAATAGGTGGATAATTTGGTAGAGGTAGGATTTCCAGGGAACGGAGGCGACGGCGATAGCTTACTCTAAACTGAAGGACCCAAGGGATTCAGAGTTGTTTACTCCCATCCGATGAGCGGCGTATTCCACTTGAAGTGCCCTCCACATAGTACCCCGAGTAAGAAACGGGATATCACTGAAAAATTAGGCCACCCTCTGAATTCGGACCCGGACCTACTGGATGGAAAGCCTGTAAATTAGCCACCACAGAAACCCGATCCGTGCTGTAAACATAAGCTGCGCTAGGAATAACTCCTTTGGACTTTCGATGTGAATACACTAGCTCTAATCATATATTAATTTTATTCTAAATTTTTTTTAAATTTTAAGATTCCCGATCAAAGGCATGGAAGCATTGTAGCAACATGTCTCATTATAGCATGATAATTATTCCCAATTCGGACCACCTTACGTTCGGATACGGACGTGGACGAATTGGAGTGCCTTCTCAATTAATGCGAACGAAATTATTGAATCTCATATACCGTAGTGTGTACTGAATATGGAAGTAAGATAATTTTCCACCTTTTTCTCAAGGAGCGAGGCATCCTAAACCATTCAATTTGCTTCCCAATCCGACTAACAAAACCCAATTACATATTAGCCTTGCCGACAATTTGAAGTCTGTGTATTTCACGGAGAAGTCACCCTTGCGGTACTCCCTTCTCCCCGCCCTGCGTCGCCTCCCGTCCATTTCTACGAATTAATTAGTGCCGCATTTGATTTTTTAGTCTGTCGCATTTCCATACGCTCCGGATTTCGATAAGGCAAGAGGCGAATGTGCTGGCTCCCCCCAAATGGCTGGACCGACCTGAGAGAGATGGGGCTGTCAAGATTTGCCGCCGCGCATTAAACGTGATAAATCCCGTCCAGTAAAATGTTAATAAAATTAATGGTTGCTCCTCGCTCTTAAATCTGCAGTCTCGCAATCGCTGTCAGCGAGATTTTCACTTTTAAATGAGCTATAACTCGAGATTTCTTGTTCTCTGCTCCCGAGATCGTATGTCGTAAGGAGAGAGAGAGATTGCAACGGCTCTGCTAATTAATACATGCTCCTAATATAAGTACACTACACTTCTTACGTAAAAATTAATTTTATGGCTGGTCTCTAATGCTTCAGTCTTCAAAATCTGATATATGCACTTTGCGGCTATCATCTATAGACTCACTTCTTTCTGAGTCACAAAAAGTTAAAAGCCTATTTTTCAGACACTTCATTAAATGTTATAATTGCAATTGACATTTATATTCCTCCCAGGACGGAATGAATCGTAGTTACGGGGTGACCTAAACTTTGAAATTTTGATTGCCTAAGAACGTTGGTTGCCACAGTTCATCAGTACTCGATCTAATGTAACACCATTGAAACATGAGTCAGAAAAGTACTTGAACGCCGTACCTTCATTAAAATTATTAGCTGTAATCTTAGTATTATCGCTAAGGGACATAATACGCCATTACCTAAGGTTCGTTTCTCAACGCTCAAATTTATTTCAAAACACTTTAGTTCTCCCTCCTCACATTGCCTTGGGAACAAATGCACGAAAACACTTATGCGTATCACGTCTGAGTTCATGTGTAGGCTTTAGGAAGTTTATAGAATGCTTAAGCCTTTTATAATAGTACTTTGTAAAGTGACTTGAAGCCCTGAGAAACACGACCCTGGACATTTATTTAATTCATTTTTTTATTCGAAGCACAACATGAAGGTGTTTCCAATCAAAAAAAATGAATCAATCAAGAAATTAATGAATCCATAAAGGATTTGGAATTATTTTTTGCATTTTATTTGTTAAGGCTCTTTCGCGATGGCACCGTGAATAGATAAACAAAAGTTAGACAGAAATTCTGCGCTTGAAACGTCTCCGTAACCGAGTGATCCATTTGAAGTGTTTCTTATGAAAATCAGGAGTTATTTAGCAATATTAAGGACTTGAAATGTAAAGTGTGTGCCTCGCGCCAGTTATACATAAAGGAAAACTCTGGACTCAAATAATTTTATTAAAAAAAAAAAAAGAACGGTTACATAAAGTAAGCGGACTAAACGCTTGCTGCTTGTCTTATTTGTATCTCCGCACGCGAAACTCCATTCAACATTTATAAAAACGAAATATTAGTTAGCTAAAATTAAAAAAAAATTTAATTAAACTTTTTTCTGCTCCCTCCCAGGGAACTTTTTTCCTGGTTCCGGCAAGAAGACGAAAATGTTACGCGCGGATACAGAAGGTTGCATAGGTTCAAGGATATCCGACTTTGAAATTTAGATTTGAAATCGGTAAGCTGCCAATGCTAATTAAGTGATGCAACCCTGATTGGATTTGACGGGAAACGAGCCAGTTGCCGTCCATGCGCAAGAGCGTAAGTGCTCTGTTATTAGGATATCCCGTGAGAAGGAAACTATCATGGTTCTGAAACGCCGACAATATCGAGTTAACGACGCGGCCGTCACATAAATTACTCGTGCACCGACTTGAGCATCCGCGCGAAAGCATTATTTTGCACCCTGCGCGCATTCAATTATGTTTTCAAAGATGGAACACGCAGACCAAAAATAGATCCTCAAAGTTAATGCATACGTGCCGATCTTGGAAGATTGAATACTTGCAAATGATAACAGCTTAACTCTTTTTTTTTTGGCCGATAACCTAATGGGGGAAATGTTATCCTCGAGCTTATAATTAGCTTTAAACGAACACCTCAGGATGTAAGCAGGAGATGGGAGATCGATTCCTTTTCCGCTTAAGTAGTGCGTATCCCATGCATATATAAATTACATAAAAACCGTCATCATCATCATCAAAGGTTATTATGAATCCTAGGACTGGTTTGTACATAGCAGTCCTCCTAAGTTATCCTGTTACCTGCCAATCTCTTCATTCCATCATAGTTCCTCCCGCTAACGCATAACATTACTCGATTCTCGTAATTCATTCTTGGTTATTCATCCCACCTGTACAAGGTGTTCAAGGTACAAGATCAACTTAGGTATCCCAAATTTTTTCTTAGGACACGAAGCAGATAGAAAATGGTTGCTCGACTTATACCACGCGGGCACAATTTCTAAATAAAACTCGTTATTGGCTGAACCGTAGAGTCCACAGGATTTTTTTTGAGATCTTTGATATTTAAAATGAGTACACAAGAACAGAAAGGTCCTATTCTATCCATTGTCTCCAATTACGTGGTTTAACGAACACCCATATCGAAATCCATAGTCAACTGAACAAAAGCCATAAGGTGTTGGTTTTTTTTATTAGGTAATCTACTGGTTAAGGTAGGCTTTTGGATGGACACAACTATCAAATAAACATTTTGTAACTCCAACCAAAACCCAATCTAGCAACCTAATCTACATCAGGTCCCTCTTCATATCGGTGTACCTCTTTCTTCCCTTCATCCCGTCCAACATCCCTATCCTATTCCTACCCTTTCCTCGCTTGCCCAACATTCTCCCCTCTATTACCTTCTTCAGCATCCCACTGCCACGCAATACGCCTTTCATCCATTTTTCTTGCCTCCATAGGATTTCTCTCAACAAACCCCTCTCCTCACCCACCATCTCCAACACTTCCTCATTTGTTTTCCTTTCGGTCCATTTCACCTTCTCCATTCTTCTCCACACCCACATTTCAAAAGCCTCCAGTCTAGGTCTATCCTCCTGCTTCAGTGACCACGTTTCCGCACCGTACATAGCTACGCTCCATATCAGAGTTTTTACGAGTCTTGTCTTAGCATCCCTACTCAACGTCCCCGTCATCAACTCCCTCCTCCTTGAGAAAGCCTCCTTGCCTAGCGCTATTCTTCTCCTTACGTCACTACTACTTTGACCATGAATGTGAAAAATGTGCGTTCGTGGATTCGATGGTCAACACAAGAAGGCCCAAACATCGCGTGAAAATGAACCCGAGAAGACTCTTGTCCACGTACCATCAGCATTTTTCCCGTTAGAGCAGAAGGGAACCCAGGCATAAGGTTATGGAAGCATTCCATTGAGAATAGGAAAATTCGCATATTTACGGGGAGATCAAATTGAGAAATAAGTTTCAACTTTCCGATACAAGTAATTTTTCATCAGATCAGGGTTCATCCTTGCAACGGTTTCTGCAGTTGTTCTCTTCATTAAAAATATTGTTTACAGTACGTTTAATCAGTTTCTTTATTCCAGTCAGAGTCATCCATTAACTACACTCCTCATACAAGCTTCATACTCGATCTTTCTCGATTGTTCTCGACATTCTGTTAACAACGCACGTGTTCATTTTCGCCGCTCATTAAGTGTAAATTAATTGTAACTGGAATACAGGTGTCGCTAATTCTAATTGGAGAAATAAGAAGGTGTACATGTATTCGAGGAAGATAATTTTGCGAATGTGGAATTGCGTGTTAGGAACTTTGAATGGGTGGTGACAACGATTCAAGAGTTAAATCCCATTTCGGAGATTTTGGGCACGTATTAAAACTTAATTTTGACAGTGGCCGATGCCAAGGGGGAAAAAAAACTTGTTTCATTTCTGTGGTAAATGAAATGGAGCAAACAGTTTTCTGAGAGACGAATTCCAATACTCACGAAGGCAACTCCTTTCTTCTTCCAATGATGGAAGTTGCAGTAGGAACGATAAAAAAAAGGAGTGCGAAAATTTTAATTTACTCCGGCCATATTTAATTTAAAATATTCCTATCCTCATGATTAACTCATTTTATGTTCCATTTCTAAAAAGGAAGGCTCCCATTTCCATTTTCCTCTCACAAAAAAAGACATTATCGGAATTTTTTCTTTTCAAATTGAATTCTTTGCCTTTTTTCACTACGCGTATTTTACCACCCTACCAAGCGGGTGGGAATATCTGACAGAAATGAACATTTTTTTTCATAATTCGGTAGAGTGTCGATTCATGATGAGTTTGAGCGAATCGAATTTTCAAATTTGACCACTATCAATTTTGGTTAATAAAAATGGAGTGAACATTAATAAAATTTAGCGTAACGCCAATCCTTAACGACCAGCGAATTCCACATTCTTTTTCCACGAAAAAAATTCCAAATTATAACTTTAAAAGAATCGAGGAATACAAGTCATATTTCAACAAAAAACTCAATTTGACTGATTTCATCGGTTTATTAGGTCTCGTTGACAACAAGAAGGATTTCCAGGAAGAAAAATGGCGAAATATTTTATATTTCTTTCAACATTTCCGATTTTTTTTCACAGGCCTAAATAAGCAAATAATGTGGTGGACTAACACACCAATAATACCTCAGAGTAATGACGACATTTTTTTCCATTAATGGATTTTTTTAAATAGTATATTTTTTTACGTAATATACCGGTTAAGGTAGGTTTTTGGATGGACACAACTATCAAATAAACCTTTTGTAACTCCAAACAAAACCCAATCCAGCAACCTACTCTGCATCAGGTCTCTCTTCATCTCTGTTTTTAAATACTATATATTATTAGGTAATCTACCGAGTAAGGTAGGTTTTTGGATGGACACAACCATCAAATATACTATATATATATACTAAATATAAGAAAAATATAATATAAATATTATATATATATATATATATATATATACTATAGTGCCCATCATTACATTATCATTCCCAAGAATGTAATGATGAGCACTATAGTAAAAAAATATATATATATATATATTAATATTATACATATATATATAACATTTATATTATATAAAAAAAATTATATTTAGTATATTTTATTAGTGAGCGGGACGCGGTGGTCTAGCGGGTAGAACGTTGGACTGCTGACCAAAGGGTCCCGGGTTCGATTCCCGGGCAAAGTACTTTGGGCACCTGCAGCTCCACCCAAGCTAGTTGATTTTCCGGGTACTAGATCTTCCTGGGAAACCATAACCGGCACTGGGAAAGGAACTGGCCTACCCTGGTGTGTGGATGGGTGAGCTCTACCATCTCCTACTAAACCGACCTTCCGGTTGATTACTGTGTTTATGGTTTTATATTATTAGTAAAATATTTTTTTGGCAATGAGTTTTCAATTGGCTACTAGGCAGAAATTCGGCGTCAATTTCATAAAAATTCGCGCTCAAGAATTATTGGCATTAATGAAATGAATATAAGGGAATTTGAGTAACAAAGTGTTTGCCACTTTTAAAAGTAAAATATTGAATAAAGGAGTTGCAAATATTTTCGAATTTCCATTATCAAGTTCTAATTGAAAAACAATCATCAATTTTCATCATTATGATTCACTATAAAATCCTATAAAGGACACTGACAAATTTAATTTGGAATTAAAAAAAAACTTTCGTTTCACTGAAGATGTGATTGAGTGGTGAATGAATAAGTTATTAGCCTACTATTACCGTTATTAATTTTTGTTCCAGTAACCCGGCGGGTAACTCAGAATCCCAATATGGGAGTCCTGTCAAATTAAAAAAAATAAATAAAATAAATTTGGAGATCAGAATACTTTCATTGCTTGTAAATTTTAATCGAGTGATTAGCGAGAGATCTATAGTTGCATTGGGATACAAAATAAAAATTGGAGTAAATGAAGAAAATAATTCAATTTAAGTAAAACGGATTCAATCTGACAGAAACAATTTTCAGTTTTTCTGTAGAAGATCCATCTATACAACGTAGTTCTGGTGGAGTTCAACACATTTATGGAATTATTTTCCGCATTCGATATCAATTTCATGGTGGAGAAAGAGTTATTTTTCCATACTAGAATTAACGTATTTTCATATGTTCCAATGGAAAAAATATTCTATTCGACGGAATTCTTCATTTCTCAAATTTTCATCGAAATTCACGCAATAAGGGTATTAATTACACCTGTTCAATGTGCTATTGAATTCACAGCACGCAGAAAATGGTTCTGTTAGTCAGTGACCACGGGAGTGAAATAGTTAACCTGGGGAATATTCGGTCTTCAACCATCAACTTATCCTTATTAAGTAAACGCTAGAGAAACTAGAGGACGAAGATAAAATAATAGAAATAGCATGTGTGGGTGTCTTAAACAATAAAATATTTGGAGAAAACATTCTCATTTCACATGAACAACATTCCACAATGTTGACAAGACATTCCACTCCAAAATTAGACACCTTATTTGTTGTTGACAATTAATATTCCATATTCTTGGCTCTCAGACTTCACATTTTGAAATTAGCTATGTATAATCGATAACACAACAATAATTCCTACTTTACATGAGATGACGTGGTATTATAATGGGTAGGGTTACGAGCTATTGACCAGAGGACCCGTGCGCGATTCCGGGTGAAGTCATTGGACATCATCAGCTTGATCCAAACAGTGGGAATTCCAGGATACCAGATCTTACTGTAAAACCATCAGCGGCAAGGAAAAGGAACTGGTCCTCCTGCCATGATGTGTGAATTTCACACACTATTGCATTAGTACGAGGTAGGTAAGCTCCACCATAACCTATCAACCCAAACTTCAGATTGACTGCAAAATTTGGTATAGTAGGCAAATGAATTTTAGGAAATGCAATTTTAGACGCAAAGAGGTTCCAACTAATATGAAAAGTTCGCATGGATTTGAATGAATACAGCATTTATAATAAAAAAAGCGATTATACCCCGCGGAAATAAAAACTTTTGAATTAATCAAAGGCATCGCTTACTTTGAAATGCTCTTAATAACTATTCCAATCTACTCCGATACTAAAACTGAGGGACGGAGGGAAAAGGGCTTCATCGCTTATAAAGAAAATTGAAAATAATGATCTCGTGCTACTCACCCTTCCGATGGTCTCTTTGAGCGTATACTGGTTCAGCCTCCTCCGAACCAGCCTCCTATCCCTTCCAGACTCGTGTTCCCCGCCGCCGCGGCCCGCCGACGGCGCACCGCACCCCGCCAGCGAATTCCCACCCACCGTCCCGACGCCGACGGCCCCCATCGACGAGCCCACCGCCGACAGCGCCCCACCGCCACCCCTGAGGCACCGGCGCATGCGCGGGGGCGGAGGGGAGGAGGAGGGTGAACCGCACGGCGAGAAGGGGCAGTCGGGGTAAATGGGCCGCGGTGGGGGGCGGGAGAGACGGTCGCCGCCCGGGGCCAAACGGGTCGGGGTCGGAGGCGTGAGGGTGGTGGGGGCGGAGACTTGGGAAGGGTGTTGTTGGTGATGCTGTCCGGATGGCGGTGGTGTTTGATGCTGTTGGTGGTGTTGTTGGGAGTGGTGGTGAGTCGTCGGGGGCTTGGGAGGCGGGGGCCGGAGAGTGGCAGCCGCCCTCGGGGTATGCGACCGTCCCCGCCTCGCGTCTTCCTCCACCGCCGCCGCCGTACCCCCTCCGTCTTCCGCCGCCTCTCCCTCTTCCTCTGTCCCCGCGCGCCGCCACCTTCCGGGGGTCGTCCGCCTGTCCGCTGGAGCAGGGGGCACCACCACGTCCGCCTCCTCCTCCACCGCGGAGCACCTGCATAGCGAGGGAAAAGAGAGAGAGATGGTGTGAAGTAGGAAGATATGAATGAATGAACGGACGAAACGAGCAAACAAAAGAAGCGAGCGCGACTGCGGGTGGCAGCCGTCGCCTTTACCCCCTCTCTCCTCCTCTCCGACGTCGCAAACCGGATTAGTCACGGCCGAGCCGAGCGCTCGCGACGAGACGAGGTCTTCCCGTGTCCCAGCGTTAAGAGTTTAATTTTTAATGCCGCGCGTATTTATGCCCATGGAAATCTGCATATCAGTGCGCTGGTAGTGGCGGCAGAAGCCTCGCGGCCAGGCGTGTTGGGATAAGTGCCGTCCGAGGAAAACTTTTTGAACACACAAGCTCACCCTTTGGGCACCAGGAGGAGTTGAGAGAGTAAATAAGACTGCGATTGTACTGTCTACTTGTTTGATTTAATGTGCCACGCGTTTTAAACGACTAAGCTTTGACCTTCAGGTGTAGTCGTCGTGGTGCGTGCGCGGAGGAGTTACTGAAACTCGTAGTCGTGCAAATTAAAATAAAAAGAAGCTGCCTGCGAAACTGGTGTTATATTTCTTGTACGTAATAAAATTTTCCTTCGTCTCCCCTGTCATCGTAGACATAATGGGAGGAATTGAATAATGATTAATTAAATAGATGATGTTAATGCATTTACAATGCATCGGAAAATGCACGAATTTCAGAATTCACATTCGCCTTTAATTTTTAAGGTTAATACATTATTTATTATCAGTGATAAATATTCTTTTCCCACTTGTATTGTAATTAGAATTACAAATGAAACCGAGTACTTCATAATCTGTAAATCTAAGGACGAACATAAAACCGTGAATGTAAGCTTTACGAAAATATGTTACTGTGGCTCGGTTATTTCTTTGTTTGGTAGGCTACCGTCTAAATTAGGTCTTGGAAATACATTAACGTAACAAACATAAATTTCATTAGCCTCGCCCAAGACAGAACCTGACCCCACTCTATAATGAACACATTCAATATGGCCGTAAAAGTCAGCATTAATTTACCTCCCTTTGTTCCATTTAACATGCTTATTCTTTTCCTTCCCTTTACTCGCCTGCGTAACGTCATCCCCTCTGCAACACAGTCTTCAACATTCCATCACCTATCAAAAAGCTCTTCATTCACCTTTCCCGTCTTCTTTGGATTTCTCCCAACAATGCTTTCCCCTCCCCTCCGCATGCCCAGAACTATCCTCGTTTATTTTCCTTTACGTCCATTTCTACCTTTTCAGTTCTCCTCCACACTCACATCTCAAAAGCCTCCAATCTACGCCCATCATCTTGTTTCAATGACTAAGCTTGCGAGACTTACAAAAACCACACTCCATACCGAAGTTACACAAGTCTTTCCTAAATATCCTTGCTCAACGTCTCTGTCGTCGAATTTATCCTCCTTGTGAAAGCTTATTTACCTAACGGAGTTGTTCTTCTGATGTCCCTTCCATGACCACCTTAGCCTAAAACCCTTCCAAGTTACTGTTTCGCCTGCTGTATTTTTTTCCCTCCAATTCAGACTTTTAGGTTAGCCTCCCTCTTTCTCAAAAACATTATATTATTGGCTTTGTTTAAATTGATTCCGCGCCTATTACACTAATTTTCGAATGCACTACGGTATAATTCTATCCACTTGTCTTAGTGGCTAATTAAAGATTGGTGATCCGCAAATCTAGCTGATTTTAAGGATTTCTCAACTATTTTCACTTCTGTCTCTGGTCCTTCCCATGCTTCCCTTACCATCACCTTCAAATGTACACGGAATAGAATACGTGATAGTCAGCCTTCCTTTCTTACTTCCCTGCCTAGCATTGCCTCGTCCCGACTCTCTATCCGCTTCACGCACCTGAGTAGCCTGAAACATATACAGGTTGCGCCCAAATTGTCTATCCTTCTAATCTTCTCCTATTTTCTGCAATATATTCATTAATTACACCCAAATTACTCCATCGAATTCCTTCTCACAATTCACGATTCAAACAAATGCATACTGATTATACCCTATTTTTTTCATTTCTATTAATCACCTCAATATTGACCTCAATAATTCCCTATGGCATGGCGTGTAGCAATCCTCTTCCTGAACGCGAAATGATTGATTCCTTAATTCTCAGTTATTTTAGGAAAACAATACTGTCTCGAATTCTCCAGGTTTTTTTCTCAAGCACGAATTTCATTCTAAATGACAGTATTATTTCCTCGGTTATAGGTCAAACAGAAATTGTCACACACGCACGCCGGAAAGAACACACGCGGCTTGTAAACTCACGAATTTGGGGATTTAAAATACATTCATCTATTTACGTCGCAGTCCTCCATTCCGACCTTTCACAAAGCACACACGTACTTTCCCACATGCCGCGACGGTTGAATGGGGCCGGTAAATAATCATCTGAACTCGACGAGAGCATTGGATTGAGGCAACTCTTTAGGGAGTGGGATTCCATTTGTACGCGTGGGATCAGAGTTAGCGGAGTGGGGGGGGGGAGGTGGTGGGAGGAGAATAGTGGTGGCGCGCGAAACTTTGGAAACAAACCCCACTCCATGCCTCCAACCACCCTCCCCCCCCTTCCCTTGCGTTCCGTGGCTGCTGGAGGGTACGGGAGCGGGTTGGGCACTCGCAAAATAAAAAAAGGATTTGTGTTCGTATTTTTTTCCATTTTTCCTGACGCGGGAGTTGAAGGGCGTGCGAAAAAATGTTTTTTTTTTTATCCCGTTCCGTCCCGAGGCGCACAGCTCACGGTTCGTTCCGCAATATTTTTTTGGGAACTGGTCGAGAGGGAGGGAAAAAAAACATTTGAGTCGCCAAGAGGGTGGTACTCGAAAGAGAGAGAGAGAGAGAAATGGGTGGGGGTAGAAAGATTCAACCTAAAGAGGTAGGGGTTGGTTCTACCCCTCCCTAACCTCCCCCTCTACCCCCCTCCTCTCAGGTTGCTGACGGCCAGACGCAACTTCCCACACCCCAATTGTTTCTCGTAGTTTTCAATCTTTACCTATCAGACTCAGGGCAGCAATACGTATTTCCACTTCCAGTAAACGCGACTGAATGAGCCACTCTGTTCGACTTACAAGGACGATATTATTTCTCCTGTGCTTTCGGCACAGGTCGTTCCTTAGCACTGTCGTACCCCAGGTCCGGTGGGGCCAGATGTCATGGTATAATGCTGCAGTTCTATGATAAGAAACACCCATCACTCATGATTATTATTCATTAGACAACGGTCTCAATAATTTTTGTCATCAAGAAAATTATGACTGATTGCATTTGTGATAACGTGGGTATATTGAATGAAAGAAGTTATATCCGTGAAATAAAAAGAAGAATTGTATTTATGCATCATGACGTCGTTCCCACACAAAGATAAGCCGGAAACCTATGAAGTTACCTCGTATATTGAATGACCCATGGTCTTTCAATGCAATTTGAAGATTCCTATGGAACAATGACGTAGTTCGGTTAATGCCGACATTTTCATAATATGAATCTTGTTTTCAATTTGATTTTGCACCACCTAACCTTTAAAACCTTAAGGGGACTCTATTAAAGGAGTGTGATGATTCAGTGATTAGAGAGTTGGGTTACTAACAGGAGGCACCTAGTTCGATTCCAGATGACGCCTATGGCTACTTAAGGCAGCTAATCCCAAGCTGTGTGATTTTTCGGGTAACTGATCTTCCTGGGTGATCACAGGTGGCACATTGAAAGGAAATTGCCCCCTGGCCTAATGTGTGATTTTTTATGAATTGGTACCAGGTGAGCTCTGCCCTCACTTATCAAACCAAGCCTCGTGCACATTACTGTCGTTGGGTGGGGAACTAAGTATTTAAGTTATACCAAGGGAGTTTTGCAGGCATAGCGTCCGCGTCTTCTTGTTTTACAGCGTTGGGAATTTATCTGTATGCCTCTCAGGGGTCCGATTGCTTCTCAAAATATGTTTTCGCATCCCCCGAAGAGAGTCAGAGAAATTTTCTCTAGATGACTTCCTAAACTTACACCATTGGTGTGTTGAAGATGGGAAGAATAAAATGGGCGAGACAGGGGGACGGGATTAAGTTAAATGTACGACTGAATGCCATGGAATGTTGTGTATGGAAATCTCAGATTTCCGTAATTGGTATTTCAAGTGGGGACGCATCACGAAATACCAACATTGTTATTTTCCACAGCGATTTATTGCGAGCAACGCTAGTCAATGTCAGTTCGCAATCAGGCAATGTTATTATTACGCGATATGTTCAATTTCCACAAATTAAAGTACTACTAATCATTGAGGAGTACCTACCTATTGGGCATTTTAGAACATCGGACTCGGTACATAGGTGTGACGTCATTACAGAAGACTCATTACCGCTGTCTGGCAGAAGAATAGAGAAGAGTGGCATGAACATACGTCCCTTACCAGAGGAAGAGATTCTACTTAAACATG